>JAUCBJ010002123.1:0-19277 GCA_032718475.1 Nemertoderma westbladi | reverse complement strand
ACCAGTCCAGTTGTCTACAGATCTCTTGAATTTCATCGGAAAACTCTATAATCCCGCTACTAAGGAAGTGTCGGGGGGCTACTAATTTTGCATACAAATACTTAGCTATGTTATCCTTGTTACCATACCTGATGTTTAGTGTATCCCAAACTTGTCTTAATCCATCTGGATGTCCAATAAACTTTAACGCCATTAACTTGGGAGGTCCTTCCAAGCACTTGATGAGGAATCTAAGTTTCTCTCCATTAGATAGTACAGAGTTCTGTATGCTGTCTTTGTAGTATTCATTGAAGGGTAACCATTTCATCTCATCTCCATTGAATTTGACGATCTCTCCCACTTTGACCGCTTGGCGGGCTTCTGTTCTAGCCATCTGACGCGTAAAGCTTTCTTGGGCCATCGTGTTATTTAATATCGAATTATCGGTATATAAATTTCTCGGATCATTATCAGGTCTATAGGGAATATCATTAACAACAGGTTTATAATCAACCTTAATAGGGTTTGCTATAGGAGTTTCTACTTCACTAGCAGTATAGATGCGTGTAGGTTCCACACCTTGCGCATGTAATACTTCAGACCTAACAGGTTGACACAATGTTACAGGGGGTATTGGTATCGCTTTTTGTATATTGACTAATTTGTCGCGTTCTAGAGCGATACTTTGCTGCACTTCTTGCAATTCGGCCCTACCTTCCCTTACTGTTCCCTTAAGTTGGTGGACAGTCTCCTGCATCTGTCCGAGCAGGAGATTCATCCCCCGCCGTCCCTCTTCCACCCACTCAACCGCCGAAGCGGGAGTCGCCAACATAGTAGCGGGCTGACGCGGGACGACGGGAGACAAATTATTGATTTCTCTCTCTGCTATCTGGACAGGGGTATTTGCATGGACTGTTCCACCGGGTACAGGCAGTGTAGTACTATGTAAAGGGAATTTAGAGTTAAGCTCTGGAAGTGTAGGGGTCTCTAGCACAGAAGTGACTTTGGGAACAACAGGCCTAATTATTTCGGGTTCATCGACTATAGTAGGGAGTCTTTTGACCTGGATGAATTGTTCTATGGGTTCTGCACTACCTAAATCTGTGCTAGTTAGCTGTCTTTTAACAACTGGGGGCAAATCAGGCAATTTATGACGGTGAGATGTTTTTCTACGCCTGCTTAGACGAGATCTATTTCCTCCGCCTTCAGGATCGGTGGTCTCGCCTTCCTCCGATGATGTGTATCCTTGGCGCTTGGGAGTAGATCGACTCATCATCTGCATTTGATTAGCAGTAAACTGTTTATTTATACTGTCTTGCGTCTCTTGCAGATTTTCCAACTCCAATTGGATAGTCTGCTCAGAGGCTCTCCGTTCTGCTTCGGCCACTGCCCTTTTCGCCTTTGCTTCTGCCGCCGCTGCCTTTCCTTTTGCTTCTGCTTCTGCCGCTGCTGCCCTTCCTTTTGCTTCTGCTTCTGCCGCTGCTGCCCTTCCTTTTGCTTCTGCTTCTGCCGCTGCTGCCCTTGCTGCTATTCTTTCTGCTTCTACTTCTGCCGCCGCTGCCTTTCTTTCTACTTCTGCTTCTGCCATAGCCGCCGCCTTTTGTTCCTCTATCCTTCTTTTCTTTATTTGTTCTTCTCGGACTCTAATGAGGCGGAGTTTTTCATCACATTCAGCTTGGTTTGCAGCTAACATTTCGGCATCGATTGAGTCCAACACAAGCTTGGTTCCTTCACTATTAGGGGAAAGTCCAGACAGCCGTCTCCTCAACTCTTCGTCTCCTAGGAATCGCTGATAGTCGGACAAATAAATGTCGATAGCGTCTCTAGTTCGCGGCTTCTCTGCTGATGTTAATTCGCTTTCCACTTCGCTTTCCACCTCGCTTTCCACTTCGCTTTCCACCTCACTTTCCACTTGAGAAGAAGTGGCGTCGGTTGATTCCCCACAGGCTGGCCGCCCATCATAAACCGTATCCGCCATCTTCGCTCCGCGTTCTGGCGTCCGCTCAACAGTATCCGAACTACTGGAGCTATCGGGCCGCTGAGAACCAGGTTCTTGGCTAGGAGGTTGCTGCTGTTTTATAGCTTCTTCTTGATCCCGCTTGACTTGGGCCCGAGTGCCTATGGCAGACCAACGGCGCTTCACTAACTTCGCAAATTGCGAAATCTTTTCTACCAACCTAGGTTCTGTCACAACCACTGCAGGGGTTGCCCTTCTTACAGTATGAGGGGTTTCAGACCTCGGTCTGGGATTCTCTACACTTTGATCTGAGAAACAGGCTGTTGTTTCTAGGAGACTATCTGACAGAGTTTGCCTTGTGTCAGCCATGTTTGATTGTACAGTCGAATGCCTACTGCTATATTACAGTTAAAGCAAGTCTAGTAATTCAGTATCACTGTTAGCCTAATAATTAATTACCGATGCTGCTACTCAGTGTAGCGTGATATATATATAATATATTAGAATACCGGTATGCTTATAATATATATATAAGTATTATTACAGACTAGATTTGTCACAGAGTACCGGTATATAATTTTAGCACAAATATATATAAATATATAATAGGCCTATCGTGAATACCGGTATACAGCCTACACTTATAGTATATAAGTATAATTCTGGACTATAATTAATTACAGAGTACCGGTATGATTTCAGCACAAATTTATAGAAATAAATATAATAAGCCTATGGTAAATACCGGTATGTCAATTATTTTAGAATAATTGAATTTCTGAATATTTTAGGGTTACTTGGTTACTTTAACTTACTTTATTACCGTTGTTTAAGCAGCAGTCCAACTGATATTGAGACCTAGTTGTTGTATGGCAGGCCTACTATTTATAAATCGTTTGAGTTGATTTATAATATTTATATACCCGTTTAAATGGGTTTTGGTCAATATTTGAAATAAATGTTATTATTTCTGGGGGAGTCACTACACAGAAGCTGAACGCCTCTCAGTGAAGTGCTATTTATTTGACACTAAAACTGATAATTCTAATTTACCTAAGTTACTTAATACTACAAATTACTTACGATATTGGTGAGATTAATTCTCTAATTAAACACAACAAAATATTACGTACGAAATTTTTAGGGTAATTTTACAGGAAGTCTACAAACCAGCCTAACAAAGGGTTAGAATTCTGGTTATTACTGTATTACAACGGACAGGGTACTACGGTATTTGAAATAATAAGTAGTAGTAAATATATTGTACTGTCCAGATAGGAAAATACCACCGTCTGACGACCTATAACCGTATCGCTATAGGTACTACGTTATGTATCACGGATTGTTCCTACCCAGAAGCTAATAGAGCTAACGAATGTGCCTATCAACCACTTTACAACACAAATATACTGCCTACACTAATTACTTCGGATAGCACTGTACACTAAACCCTAAATTAGGTACAAGTACCGGTATAACAAATAATCAGTAGTTAAATATACTTGAACAGTTAAAAGAACCACGGCATCTGCTGGAGTGACCGAAGCACAAAATCTCCAGTCTTTACCTACGCCGAGCAGCCCTGATGTAGTACCGGGGTTAGTTTAACTATAACGGTATGTATAACAAGCACAATTACTGTAGGAATAAACTTGGGGACATGAATGTTGCGAATAATCGCATAAACTCTGAATAATAAATATTACGCTACCCGTACAGAATACTCAAACAAAATACAAACCAAACGCTGGCAAACTACTATCAAGCCTAAACAAACTACAGTATGTGCAGATTCTGAAACTGTTAGTTAGTATGCGTTCTAACACGGTAGTACGACTTACTCTTTAAGAGGGGATTGACCTTACCGCTTATGGCTGCCCCAACTTACTAACGGCACTTGATCAGACCAACTCTACACACGCAGCAATCCCTTCAGACCTAAAAATAGCTAGACAACAATCCAGCCTACAAATATTTGAGTAATAACTATTACGGTACCTGAACAGACCACACAAACAAACACAGGCTAAAACACTGGCAGACTACGATCAAGCCTAGATAAACTACAGTATATGCAGACTCTGAAACTGTTAGTTAGTATGCGTTCTAACACGGTAGTACGACTTATTCTTTAAGAGGGGATTGACCTTCAGCATATGGCTGCCCCAACTTACTAACGGCACTTTATCAGACAAACTCTACACACGCCGTAATCTCTCCAAACTCAACAACAGTCAGACAGCAGCCCAGCCTACAATTATCTGAACAATCTGAGCAGGGTCACACGCCTTCTGCTCAATATTAGCCTACTAGTAAATAAAACTGACAGAAATAGACCTAAGTAAAATCCCAATAAAAACCAGGCGTCCCCGATTTAATATCGAGACCTACCGGTATACAATAATCAAAATCGAATAATACTAAATGTACTTGTACAGCGGTACCGGTACCGGTGATGACAGTTAGGCCTACTGACCTACAGAAGCACCGGTTCAGTTTTACCAGTCACTACGGTATTTTGCAACCTTATTGCCTACTGCAATAGGATTATAAACTGTTACTGTTCGACAGAACAGTATTAAACTGTATTTAATGCCTACACTTGCAACCTTATTGCCTACTGCAATAAGATACTAACTGTTACTGTTCGCGCTTTTGAAGACCTTTAGCAGTTTAACCTGCCAAAATTTATATGTCTTTTAGTTAATTAACACACCTTTAGCATACGACAATATTTTATGCTAATAAACAAAACATTAGCCGAAGCCAGCCCATGCGCGATCATTCACCCGATGGATCTACACCCGGGAGGCTGAATTCGGATGCTTAGATTTTATTATTGCAGTGTAAGGTTGCAGTGTAAACCTATTGTATTATTCGATAGATCACTAATATGTAATTTCTGACAGATATTATTAACTTTCGGGAAATATTAACAGTTCCTTTAGGACGTGGCGCTCTATCTATTTAAACAGAGCTAGGACTTATACTAAACGCAACGATAAGGCTTATGATTAAAGTATAAGTCGCATTCTTTAGGAAATGCTTTGTTACCAGTCACATCACACTCACAATCATGCACACTATTCTGCCGACCGTCAGTATATTTGATCACACATAAAGAGAACAGCAATTGACTCAGGTAGTGTCTACTAAATAACATTAGATTCAATACACACCACATTGATATAAATCGCAATGGTTATATATAGCCCGCCTCTCTAACCTGTAGTGTATCAAGAAAATTGGGAATTTTGGGTGATTTATCCGTATTCTCCAAAGAGCAATATTTCCATCAACAAATAGATACAATTAATAACTGACGGTAAATAGCAGTACAAACAATATGATTAGTGCAGTTAAATTAAGTGAGGTAACACCGCCGGTAACAGTTATACTTTCTATAATCTAAGCAGTTTACTAGAGTTCTTACCAAAAAGCCGGTGTTTCTGGCTTAGACAGCAATAACAACAAAGTATCAAGTAAAGCAGTAAGACTGAACACTCTCCTTATGATCGGCCGAAAAGCTACACGTCGACAGGAAAAATCGCTCTGATTGGCTCAAGCCAAACAAAGAACTATGCGTCCAATGGATGTTTCCATGTCAGCAACCAGCTGTTAGATGTCGTAATATGAATTATCACGGCTAAGCTGTGAAAGGTAGTTGGTGCATTACAGGTTTTTTGCCTTACCATGTCCGCTAAAACACGTATATAGCAGAATGGCTTTTATGTCCGTTAAAACACCTGTAACGGTACCTTGCGGGCGAGGGGAATATATATACAGTTAGAGAACCTTTTTAGAGTATTCCAGCGCCTGGGGGGAAACTGGATTGCGAAGCAAAAGGGGCCAGTTATATCCCACAGAAGCTTTTACATATGGAATTCCCTACCGTACGCAGATCATCTGTAGTAGCAAACTCGCCGATATAAGGATATCCACCGGCCACATTTATAAACAATCTAATAGCCCGATAATGTACATGAATTAAAATATCCAACCGAACTGATATTACTTAAAGCTAATTACTCAACCCCTAACATCGACCCCATACCTAGTTTTACAATAAGATAATATATTCTTGTCTCCTTCAACTTATTGTCTCGTTAAGATATATAACACAACCACAATGTGCCGTAACATGAGCCAAATGCGAACAGGTTTCAACAAAAATTGAACGCCCCCCCCCCCCCCCCCCCTGTACCCAGTGGGTATTCTTAATCGCCCGGCACCAAATATTTGGCATGTCCTGAAAAATACTTTTATTCAAATGTGCCAGAGCTGTTAAAAAAAACCAGGTGGGAATGTTATATAAGTATAATAGAATGAAAAAAAAACGTTAGTCGGCTTGTAACAGAAGTCCATATAAAATAAATAAATAATTTAGAGAGATTTCCTGCTTATCTCCTACACTTACTGACATTTACTGAACTATTACTAAGTCATCTAGGTTACTGTGACTGGGTTGTGGAGATAATTCCGACCGAATTTACGATAATTCCGATAACTTTTGTGAATAGGAAATGTCCCACTTAGCGGACAGTAATTCCCTCCATATTATATTCGACATATTATTTCAGTTTTCATTTTACATGATTTCCGTTATCCTTGTGATGTTTATCAAATTCACTTATTTTTCATCAAATTGACGTTTTTTTCGTGAATATCAAGTATTTATGTTACATAAAGGTTTGCCCTTAATTTGAACAAAATCCATTCAAACACTCAAAAGTTATTGCTACTTTAGTGTCTGCAAGGCGTATTCCAAAACGGAACTCAATATCCAATATTGGTTTATGTTGTTAAGCGGCTCTCTAACGTAATAAATATTCGAGAACACTAAATTATTTAACATTGAGTAAGGCAGCATCAGGAGTTGAAGAGTACAGTAATTTGAATTGCAGTAACTATGGAAGCAATATAGTAAAATACTACAGTTCAATTTATTTTGTACCACTATATCGCTACTACGTTTTATTAAAGAATTTAGCAACAAAAAAGTACCAATTTAAGAATAAAATTACGTATTACATGGGAAAAAAACGTAGAACATTTATATTTCAATATTCTCTCGACCCTTTATTGACCTTCCTGACGCTCGGTAAATAAAATACCTCGAGAATAATGAAAAAAAGTTCTACATTTTTTCCCATGTAATATATAATTATTGTTTTTAGTTAGTATATTTTGTTTGTTTATATTTGGATCGGTATTTTGGAACAATAAATTTTCAAAAATAGGAATTATCACAAACTCGTATCAGAGTAAGGGAAAGTATTGAAAAATGAACATAAACAGAGGGGGGGTAGGGGGGTAGGGGGGGTGGGGGGGAGGCTATTGGCGTGAATTGGCTAATCCACATCAATCACAATGTTAAATTATCAATTAATGGAAAGGTACTGAAGTACCAGGTTGCACTGACCTGTTATAAACAATAAACAAGTGTAATAGCAATAGCAAATGACTTACCGTACAATTTGATTTTTGTATCAATTTGCAGGTTTTTATATTTTTTTCTAATTTATATTATTTTTGGAAGTGTTTAATTGTCTCCGCGTGTCAGCAGTCCCGACCCCACACACCCCTGCTGTCTATGTCTGTCTGTAAACAGTAAGTTAGAATGCGGAATAAATAAATAACATTAATGAAAAACATTAATATACAATGATTCAGCGTTTGAAGTCTACTTACTAAAAGTTAGCACATTATGACATTTATGATGTTACGGTTATAAAAGTTGAATATTAAAAAAAAGTAGAGACTGGGAAATCCGACTGACTGACTGACTAATCTAATCCCAAAGATCCTCAGTTCGACCAAATTTGAACACAATTCCGCCGAAAAAGATAAAGGCGTTTTGTAGGAAAACGGCGACACCCGGCCAAACGTATTGGTATCCAGTAGTGGCTACGTACTCCCCGAATAGAATCCACATAGAAGCGATCAGCGAACCGAAAGACAAAATAAATCCTACAAATAGCCAGACTCGGGCGCCAGTTTGTCCGATACAACTGGTAGAATAGCTGTCCCCACTGACTTGCCCGTTTGAGACAGCGTTTATCATGAACACGGCCACAGTCGATAGAACGCCGCACGTGTGGTACGCGTGGGCGAAATCTTTCTCATCCGGGTAAATAACCGCCGCGTCTATAATAATCCACCATCCCGTGAAGAATAGAATCCCGCCAGCCACTGACGCAACCGCGTTACGTTTCTCCCGTAGGTCGACGCAATCGCATTCGGGACATTGTACTCCGTCCAAACAGCCAGACATCCTACAGTCTGACAGTCCTACAATATTCCTCAAATTTCGAGAACCGATACGAGTAAACAGGTAGGCCTACTGTGGTAAAAGAAAGGCTGCGGTCTGACGGTAGTACTTCCGGTACCGGGTAGCCTAATTAAATTACGATATAGCTGTATAGGCCTACCGGCTGACCAGTAGTACTGTAGTAGAGCCTTGGGGGCCTAGTACTGGCTATACTGGTGATAAGTCAGGAGGTCCGTTGATGGGTTGTCGGTCGTTAGGCCAACGCTCTCGCTGCTACAGATACATATGGTACCAGCTAAAGCTGTAAAGCGCGGAAGTTGTAAGCTGTAAGGTCTACAGACAGCAGCAGAGATAATCATAGGCCTATACCGGTACCAGTATACGGTACAGACAGACTGACAGAGTTGACAGAAGGCCTTGTCTTGTGCTTTACATAACGAACCTAGCTAACTCCGTACACCATACATGTCAGCGGCTTTGTGTGGAATCAGCCTTTTTTTTAAAAGCCTAGGCTTTCTTTAAATTCTAAACATTACCTAGGTTTTTTAAACAAAGACTGATTCATTAGACTATTTTTAGCATATGCTCTAAACCATTCTGAATCAAGAAAAGACTCACAATGGGTGGCCCGGGGATTTTGGGCTGTGATTGTTGTAGTGGCGCAGACGCAGAGTAGCGTCAAGTGTGCGACGATGAGGTACGGGATGTCGAAATGCTGATAGAAAGTGCAACTCGCGCTGTCATATAAGTCGAACACATGTAATAATAAGTAGGCTGGTAGGCGTAGGCGGATAATAGTTGTGGTTATGGACAGATGGATGGATGGGGTGATAATAAACTGATTTGGTCGTTTGTGAACTACAGTAATTACGGCGGAAAATAAAAATATCAATGTCACACATCCCTGATCCAATATATAGATTTCATTCTTTATGATCAATCAGCGCAATATTATTGGAAATAGTAAAGCCTATAGGCATTCCTAAAATAAAAGCCTGTTTCATTACCACTAATACCCCCCCCCCCCCCCCCCCCCCCACCCTACCCCTTCTACCATCGTAGTCTGTAGATGTGGCCTTGGAATTTCGACATAATGGAAGCAAGGGGAGGCTAATTGACCACAGCAGGAGGGCGCCTCATTGTTACCCGCTGTTCAGCACTGTGGGTATAAAAGTGTACAGTGGGGAAAATAGCATTGAGGTTTTGACTCCATCCTGTGTTCAAATAGTCTGACAGTGTTCAATATAGCAATGTAAGATAGGTACGCGTAGGCCAATGTAATAATATAGCGATGTAAAGTAATCTTATTGAAGGGAACTGGGAGGCCACAGGCCAAGGCCATTATGTATGGTCTGATTGGACGGAGCTTGTATAAGTCGACTGGTTATGTAATATCGGTTAATAATCTTGTCAGATATACTGTCAATTGGTTTACTATTATTTTAATACTATAATACTTTATTAGTATATTACAATATATTTAATATTTTATTAATTATTTACTTAATTATTAATTATTTAAAGTAGGTTTAATTATTAATGATTTATTTAATTAATTAATTATAATAATTATTTTAATATTATAATTAATTAGTAATAATAATTGTTTATGTATTTAATGTCTCTATTTAACTGTTTAAATCTATTTTTTAATAATCAGGGCCGGATTTAGGCATATACTGTAGGCCGAGAAGGGCGCGGCCTAGAGCCTCCCACAACAAGGGGGCATTGTTATTGATGCCATCAATGACAGAATGATGCCGACGACAGCAGGCAATCATCCCAGGCATGGAAATCCATCAACTTGCTTACTGGGTGCTGGGCGGAAAAGCCAACCAACAACAACGGTTAAGGCAGAATCACCAGCCGATCGCCTCCATCTGGTTGGAAGGCCCACTTTGAAAAGCTCCTCAATAATATGACAGGCTATTGCCTGATAACTATATAGAAGTAAAAGTGTATGAGTCTGTACTCCCAGATATTCCCATTGGCGATAGTCCAACTGGCTCCAGAAGTCAATGAAATCCTGCAAAGTGCTGTACCAAACTGATAACTTTGCGATAACTTAGGAGTACTCTCAGAATCACTAGAGGGAGCCCAACGGCTCCTCAGCTCATTAGAACGGGCTGCTTCTAGTGTTGGTCTTTTTATTAACTCCAAAAAGATCACAATTTTGGCAGTTAACTTTGAAAGTCCTAAGCAAGTCTCTGACCGGATGAGCATAAGCTCACAAAGGATGGTATGATTGAGCATGTGGACTTCTGTTACCTGGGATAATGGATCCGGAAGTCAGGTGAGTACCTTTTAATACGTATTGGAAAAGGCATGGGCAGCCTTGAATAGGCTAGGATTTGGAAGTCACATAGAATTAATCGGGAACTTAAGGTCCGATTATTTAGAGCAGCAGTAGTTCCCAGTACTCCTCTACGGCAGTCCATACTGGGCTCTAACTGCTGAGGACACAAAATCTCTGGATGGTACATTCACAAGAATGCTACGCCGGGTTCACTGTGTCAAGTATAAATATACAGTAGTCAGGTAGTAGTGTTGGTCTTTTTGTTAACATCAAAAAGACAAAAATTGTGACAGTTGACTTAGAAAGTCCTCAGCAAATCTCTGATCGGATGAGCATAAAAGCTCAAAGGATGGTATGCTTATGCGAAAGGGGAGTTGTGGCGGTGCAACTTTGTTTATAAGCGGGCACAGCATTCTTATTGCACGCTGCATTGGGTGGGCCTGCCAATTGTGGATTGCATGGTGGTGACAAAATACTTCTGTTAAGTTTTGTCTAGTTCTGCAATAATCAGATAATAGGCTATAGGCAGACAGAGATAATCCTAGTCAGCCAGTCAGCTAGTCCTAGTACTGTAGTAACAGGGACAGAACATGGACAGAATACGGATTACTACAGAAGTACAGACAACAGATGCCGAATGGCCTGTATTCTTTGACTCTCACTAATTCTGATATTTGTCTATTTGGTGTAATAATCAGATCATACTAGGATCGGCATGCTGCATTGCAGCTGCATTTTTAAGAATGCTGTGCCGGCTTGTCAACAAAATTGCACCGCCACAACTCCCTATCACCCATGACATTTGTTAGATCATCCGCATCTTCAAGGCCAGTGTTCTTTAAGATGCGTCTCAAGAAAGTCATGGGCTGTCCACCATGCTTATTCACTCCATGAGGCTGCCAAAGTACAAGATTATGCACTGGCTGGTCCTCACGGCGAAAGCAATGTCCTGCAAAGCGGAGGCGGTTTTGTTCTAGTGTCAAGCTTGGGGGAACCAATGAGACACCTCCAATGTTATATAGTGTCTGGTTGGAGATGTGTGCATTGTACTTGACACAATGAACCCGGCGTAGCATTCTTGTGAATGTGCCATCCAGAGATTTGGTGTCCTCAGCAGTTAGAGCCCAGCATGGCAGCATGGACTCCCGTAGAGGAGTACTGGAACTACTGCTGCTCTAAATAATCGGACCTTAAGTTTCCGATTAATTCGCGGTGACTTCCAAATCCTGGAAAGCCTATTCAAGGCTGCCCATGCCTTTCCCTTACGTATTCGAAGGTCCTCACCTGACTTCCGGATCCATGATCCCAGGTAACAGAAGTCGTCCACATGCTCAAGCATACCATCCTTTGAGCTTATGCTCATCCGATCAGAGACTTGCTGAGGACTTTCAAAGTTAACTGTCAAAATTTTGGTCTTTCTGGAGTTAATAAAAAGACCGACACTAGAAGCAGCATGTTCTAATGAGCTGAGGAGCCGTTGGGCTCCCTCTAGTGATTCTGAGAGTACTCCTAAGTCATCAGCAAAGTCTAGATCAGTTAGGTACTTGGCAGGATTTCCTCACTATATCTAAGGATCACTATATCGATTATTGCGGTTCGGATTGTATAAGATATTTGCAATAGGAGTAGCAAAAGTTGGTAATAACCCAAATGGCTGTTATGGGGTAGTCGTGATAAGTGTCGATTGAGTGCAAAAATGTTGCCCTGGCCCTGGAGTTCCACTGAGTGCAAAAATGTTGCCATGGCCCTGGAGTTCCACTAAATTTAAAACAATTACAGTATCACAATTTTCTACACATTTGTGCATTCTTTTATAGGTGAGCCGAGTTGAATTTAGAAATTTTTTTTTTGGTCCACCCTACTCCTACAGTTGGATTGAGAGGTCATGATGAAGGTCATAACCATAAATTGTTTCATAAGTAATCACGCCTACTAATGTGCAAAAATAATTTTTCACATAGAGTACGTAGTTCCAATTTGGAATTGGCTTCCAGCTGAGGTCGTAAATTCAAATTCGAAATTGTTATTTTCTTACAATTTAAAGGAACTTTATTTTCTTCCATTTTGCAAATTTATTAGGAATCTATTGTAAATAATATGTTTGTAAAGTTGTAAATATATTTTTTCCACCTTGGTGTAGTGGTTACATTGAATTCACATCTCCCGTAGGTCGTAGGTTCGATCCTATAGTGATTTTTGATAATTCTTCAATTATCCTTCTAAGTGCCAAAATGGGCTCCATGGTACCACGACCTTTACGGAACCCATTCTGATTTCCACGGAGCAGTCTCTCAATGGGATCCCTGATGCGATTTAATAGAATCCTATTGTATAGCTTTGCAGCAATCGAGATCAATGAGATTCCCCGAAAAGAACCATAGAGTGTTAGGTTGCCCTTCTTGGGAACTGGCACCAACTTATTTGTTTTCATTTCGAATGGCCTGTATTCTTTGACTCTCACTAATTCTGATATTTGTCTATTTGGTGTAATAATCAGATCATAGATGATGTTGAATAGGCCTATCTGTATTAATCAGCATTAATATCTCTGCCTCTGCTTCACTCTGCTGCTATCTACATTAATACAGTGATATTTATTTATAATAATAGCATTGAAAACTAAGTTATTTTATACAAATCACTGTACCGGTGTAACAGGAAAATATGCCCCCCCCGGGAAATGTGCCCGGGGGGGCATATTTTCCTAGGAAAAAATGCCCCCCCCGGGCAAATTTCCCTAGGAAAAAATGCCCCCCTTAGGAAATTATGCCCCCCCTGAATTATACAATAAACAAAACTTATTACTACTAAAACTTACAAAAATTATACAAAACAATAAACAGTCACTTTACCAAATGAAGGAAAGGAGCAGGTTACAGAGGCAGGCCTTTCTAACCAAAACAATAAACGATCATTTAACTAATTGAGGGAAAGGAGCAGGTTACAGAGGCGGGATTTTCTAACCAAAACAATAAACAGTCACTTTAGCAAATCAGGGAAAGGAGCAGGTTACAGAGATGGGATTTTCTAACCAAAACAATAAACGATAACATTACCAATTGAGAGAAAGGAGCAGGTTACAGAGGCGGGATTTTCTTAACCAAAACAATAAACAATCACTTTACCAAATCAGGGAAAGGAGCAGGTTACAGACTTAAAAAAGCTTGGAGCTGCTCGGCGCCCATACAACACCACACACACACTCGCACTGCTGTTATACCAGTAGTTACTACAGTAGCCTACTGACTTAGATACTTCAGTATGCTGTTCTACATCCCTTACTGCCTTACCTGCTTACCTACCGGCAGACCGGTACCGTACTATTCTTCCAACTATTACAAGTTATGCAGTTGGTAGATTAAAAGTGGCTACCAGCAGACCGGTATCGTACCAGTTTTCAGACTTTTGAGGGGGGCTAATTTTCCTGAGGGGAGGCATTATTTCCTAAGGAGAAAATGCCCCCCCGGGCTAAATTTCCTAGGAAAAATTGCCCGGGGGGACATAATATCCTAGGAAATAATGCCCCGGGGGGCATATTCTAGGGGGGGGCTGATTTCCTTGTGACACCGGTATTATTATGACAATATTTAATAACATAATATTTATTATTATTATCAACACTCAGACCATGGTAAAATAAACATTCATGCGATAAACATAATAAATTATGCATGCACTAAATTATAAGTAATTATAAAAGGGGAGAAGACCGCCCAGGCTTTAACTGCACTTATGGGGGCCATACACTAAAAATCCAGAAACTTATTAATATAAAATAAGGTATGAACAATAATTAAAGAAAGCAAATACACTATAAATAAAGCAAGGAACATTGATTATATCTATTAACTAAATATTAAAGCGAATAAAAACTAATGAAACAGTAGTGAAGCAGAAACCGTACCGGTAGTAAAAACCAATTAATTACAATGACGAATCTGAATTAAAAATAAGTAAAAAATAATTAATTAAAAAATAGTTAAAAAGGATCACGCCAAGTTTCTATCAAATTTGCAAAAATGCAGCAAATCAACATCGAGTAATTTACGTGAAAAAGAGAGTAAGCTCTCTGAATCTACTACTGTTGCGTCTAATGAATTCCATATTGCGATTGGCAAACGAAAATTTCGAAATTTGCAGTCTACTGTAGTTAACCAATAGCTTGTGGTTGTGTCCTCTCAATCCACTACGCACTGGATAAGAGAAAAAATCATCAAATGCTAAATCTATCAGACCGTGTAAAATAGAAAAAACCATTTTTTGATCATAAATAATACGGCGAATTTCTAATGGTTGTAGCTTAAAATGCTTCAATCGTTCGAAATAACTAGTCCTACCTAGATTGCACCGAAGATAAAGACGTCTTGTATAATAACGTTGCACACCTTCAATGAGATCGATACTACCCATCGTGAACGGCGACCATACTTGAGTACAATACTCTAGTAAAGGCCTAACATATGCCTTGTAGGCTAAAAGCAATGCCTTTTCGTTGTTCGTATAGAAACAACGAAAAATCATGTTAGAGATTTTATAAGCCTTAGCTACTTGTTCACGACAATATTTATCGAACTTAAGGTTGTCGCACACAGTAATACCTAAATCTTTACAATGAGAAACTAATTTAATCGGCTTGTCATTGAGTGCATAAGTCTGTAAGTTAACAAAGGATTTGTAATACCAATGTGTATAACTGAGCACTTATGGGCAGCCACTCCTAACTGCCAACTGATAGCCCAGTTACCTAACGTGTTAAGCGATTGTGAAATAAGATTAGCATTACTGCAATTAGCGACAACAGGAGAATATAGTTTAACGTCATCGGCGAATCGTTTAACTGTAACAGAGTCTAATAGCACCGGAAGGTCATTTATAAAAATCAGAAACAGGACAGGTCCCAGAACACTACCTTGGGGAGTGCCTGAAGTAACCTTGCAAATTTCAGAAAAACAATTACCAACCACTATTCGTTGAGTTCTGTTAGCCAAAAATGCACCAATCCAACCTAGTAAATTGCCGCAGATACCATATGAAGACAGTTTTGCCAAAAGCTTAAAGTGCACCACCGAATCAAAAGCTTTAGCAAAATCAATGTATACAATATCAATATTCTTACGATTATCAAGCAGTTATGTCCAGTCGGTGATACACTCTAATAATTGCGTACAAGTAGGTCTACGCTGTAGGAACCCATGCTGAGATTTTGATATCAATTTATGTTCTAACTGTCTAAAAGATACTTAGTTAACTCTACTTTAATGCACATTTCCATAAGTTTACAGGCTATACAAGTTAGTGATACAGGTCTATAATTATAAGGGTCCGAAGGATCGCCTTTCTTGTACAATGGAATAACTAAAGCAGTACGCCAAACAGATGGCAGAGCATTGGAAGCAAATGATATATTAAAAATAACTGATAAAGGCACAGCTAAAAATAATGCAAGTTTAGAAAATAAAATACTTGGCAGATCATCCGGAGTGCGGCTTGTCTTGCCTTTCAGTTTTCTCAGCATTGTTAAAATAGTTGCAGGTTCAAAATTTATATCAGATAACTGGGCGCTAGAATGTACTTTTCTAGGAAATGGTGGGATAGACCCATTGTCCTCACTGAAGTTTTGCGAGAGTACCATTGAAAATATATTAGCTTTAGTAACATCATCAACTACAGTATTACCATTGTACTGTAATGGTGCAATACCCGCTTTATTGCGTTTTCGTGAGTTAGTGTACTTAAAGACTGCTTCCGGACTTCCTGAGCTGAGAATTTTACATTCTTTGGCGCAGGCAGCCCGGAATGCACCCTGAGAAGCAGCTTTAGCAGCCTTAGTGTAAGCTGCTCTGCCAGATACTGTGTGCCTGCGGCGCCACAGTTTCTTTTTATTATTCTGAAGTTGCTTTACATAAACCGGGTATGCTTTCTTATTAGGATTAATAGATTTGAAAGGCACACAATTATCAATACCTACTTTGAGTATACTTGTAAATTTGCATCAGAAATCATCTATAGTGTTACATAATTGAAATTCGATAGTCCAATTGATATTTTCTAAATATGACGAAAATTTGTTATAGTCACAGTTAGAAAAGTCATGAAAACCAATGCAATCTCGCTGAATTAACTCATGTGGGGAAATAATATTAAAACAAACTGTAGCATGATCACTAGTAGAAAAATTTTCAATTACTGAAACACAAGATACATGTAAGTCTTCCGAACAGAAAACTAGGTCTAGGACATTATCTAAGCGCGTTGGCTCTAATTGAAGTTGAGAAAGACCAGATTCTAAAACAAAATTAGAACATGAATTATATATTTGTGAGTCCGGATGAGATAGTTCAACCCAATCAAAATCTGGTAGATTAAAATCGCCCATTATTACGCAGGGCCGGTCAATGTCACACAGACTAGATAGGCAACCATACAAAATGTCCGACTGGTCAGGTGAAAGACTAGTACTTCTGTATACACATACAATACGACTGGGAACATTTCCGAGAAGGTCAACAGCGATAATCTCGACATCGTTAAATATTTGGGGTATCAGAACACGGGAGCATTTAATCGAGTTATGGATTAAAAGGGCTACACCTCCTCCACGAGATGGGCGATCATTACGATAAACTTTGTATTTATCCGCACGCGAAAGCTTGGCGTCTGTAACAGTAGCATCTAACCAAGTTTCGGTGACACCAACTATGTGGGGCGAGCCACGAAGTGAGTGAGCCTTAGCGTAGTGGTACCATTAATCAACCTGTCGTTCTGTCGTTCTGTCGTTCTGTCGTTCTGTCGTGTTCAATTTTAAACGTTAATAACTCGGCCAATCTTTGATGAAATCTATCCAAACTTGGTACACATGTTGTTTGGCAAAAGTTTAGAAATTTTCCAAGTAGAATTTCCGTGTGGCCTTCGAGAAGCTAAGATAATAGCAGTTAATTAGTTAATTAAGTTGATTACGGTAAAAACACCATTTTCAACCTGCCTTTTAAAGGAAATTAATTGTTTTACAGTATAAGACTTCAATAATTATACTTAAAAAATATACAGATGTAATCCGCATACTCCATTCTATTATAGTTTTTAATTAGTTCAAGTGATTTGCTTTAATAATCGTGTCTTTAATTGATCTAAAGTAATTAAACCGGCATAAAAAATGTATTCTCATTAAATACTGCTCATTTATTGGTTAACTCAAGTTGGCTTGTTTCCCAGCAACACTTGAGGTATTCAGTCAGCCTCGCTTGTAAGAGGCAGACTGCTGCTGCTGCTGGTAGCCATCCATTCACTCACTCTCCATTGAACTGGCTGATTGGAGGTGTGTGTGTATCGGGTTCAATGACATTAATATTATTACTAAAGTAACTTCGGGATGTTAATATTCACTGGAGCTATGAGTCGAGTCTCTCTGGTTAGTTGAATGAATGAAATAAATAATTGTTTTACTGTTCCGAATATCAATGTTTATTTCTGTAGGCCAACTTACTGTATTATTATTTAATCTAAATGTACATAATAGTTTAAATAAATTATTTCACAATTTCATTCCAATTCATACTGCTTACGCAACCATGCTAATTAGGTATATTAAATGGCAGGATTGTTTTTAATTAAAATTTTTACAGAGCAAACAAGTATATTGTATTTAACTGAAAGTTAATTTATTTCGGTAAGTAGGCCTTGCGGTTTGTTAGTTTAGTTAGTATAATAAGTATCAAATATATTACGTGCTGCTGTACAGTAAACGCGGCTTTGCGTTATTGAATTACAGAATTGGCGGTACAAAGTACATTAATAGGGATCAGGCATATTGCATTTATATAATTGTTGTTGTAAATGTACAATAATAAGCGCCACTTTTATTTTAGTAACTGAAATGTGTATTTCATTTGTACCTGCAACCCATTAAAAAGGGCAGCTGAACATATCGCGGACAGGCTGACTATTCACCATAACAAAAAAACCCAAATCGCCGCAGTTCCACTTACAGTTCCATATTATTCTGTTTTGCAATTCAACCCAATTTATCTGCTCTCTGCTACACGCGGTTTTATCCACGAGTTTTGTAAAGTCCCGACTTATCGGGAATGACATGAACTTAGCGTCCGGAATATTCTGAACAGATTAAATCTACTTGGCGCTGTAATACTGCATCCCGTTGTACCATAAGTTATTAAAACATACCGGCCCCTCAAATGCGCTTGCAGTGGGTTAGAGAACAACATATACCGCCCCAGTACAACCGCTATTTTGATAAGGTCCATAATATATAATATATATATATGGTCTAACATATGATAGTTCACTAATCAGCTAATAGGCCTATTAATTCGTGAGATTTCAATTTATAAATAAAACTAATATACGAGCTCATATGAGCTCAATTGATTGATTGATTGAAGGTATGACCGTTGTTGTGGGGGACTAGGTCTACCTGTCTAGCAGCTAATAACTCGTCCGTGGAGAGAATAATATAAGTCGAGGAACATAACGAAACGCGTTTAATTTATTTATTTATTCCAATTGGGGATGCTTTCTAACGCGGGAATGCGGTGCTATTAAACATCAACACATTCCTGCGCGTGCGTCGATATTGTGCACCCTAATACTAACAACCCACCCAGACACCCCCTAACCCTCACCCCCCCCCCCCCCCCCCATCACCCAACATTACTATGTATAGATCAATGCAGCTCAATATATTAGTAAAGGTATCGTCTGATTAGCTTTCCTACACATGACCTCTTATCCTTGTAGTTGTTTATTTATTTACACTA
>JAUCBJ010002122.1:0-41798 GCA_032718475.1 Nemertoderma westbladi | reverse complement strand
AACCAGTACTTCTATATGGAGTCCATCATACAGCTGTTAGAACCAGTACTCCTATATGGAGTCCATCATACAGCAGTTAGAACCAGTACTCCGATATGGAGTCCATCATACAGCAGTTAGAACCAGTACTCCTATATGGAGTCCATCATACAGCAGTTAGAACCAGTACTCCTATATGGAGTCCATCATACAGCAGTTAGAACCAGTACTCCTATATGGAGACCATCATACAGCAGTTAGAACCAGTACTCCTTCCTATATGGATTCCATCATACAGCAGTTAGAACCAGTACTCCTATATGGAGTCCATCATACAGCTGTTAGAACCAGTACTCCTATATGGAGACCATCATACAGCAGTTAGAACCAGTACTCCTATATGGAGCATCAATCAGAAGTTAGAACCAGTACTCCTATATGGAGTCAGTCCATCAATCAGAAGTTAGAACCAGTACTCCTATATGGAGTCCATCATACAGCAGTTAGAACCAGTACTCCTATATGGAGTCCATCATACAGCAGTTAGAACCAGTACTCCTATATGGAGTCCATCATACAAAAGTTAGAACCAGTACTCCTATATGGAGTCCATCATACAGCAGTTAGAACTCCTATATGGAGTCCATCATACAGCAGTTAGAATCAGTACTCCTATATGGAGTCCATCATACAGCAGTTAGAACCAGTACTCCTATATGGAGTCCATCATACAGCTGTTAGAACCAGTACTCCTATATGGAGTCCATCATACAGCAGTTAGAACCAGTACTCCGATATGGAGTCCATCATACAGCAGTTAGAACCATTACTCCTATATGGAGTCCATCATACAGCAGTTAGAACCAGTACTCCTATATGGAGTCCATCATACAGCAGTTAGAACCAGTACTCCTATATGGAGACCATCATACAGCAGTTAGAACCAGTACTCCTTCCTATATGGAGTCCATCATACAGCTGTTAGAACCAGTACTCCGCAATCAGAAGTTAGAACCAGTACTCCTATATGGAGTCAGTCCATCAATCATAAGTTAGAACCAGTACTCCTATATGGAGTCCATCATACAGCAGTTAGAACCAGTACTCCTTCCTATATGGATTCCATCATACAGCAGTTAGAACCAGTACTCCTATATGGAGTCCATCATACAGCAGTTAAAACCAGTACTCCTATATGGAGTCCATCATACAGCAGTTAGAACCAGTACTCCTATATGGAGTCCATCGATCAGAAGTTAGAACCAGTACTCCTATATGGAGTCCATCATACAGCAGTTAGAACCAGTACTCCTTCCTATATGGATTCCATCATACAGCAGTTAGAACCAGTACTCCTATATGGAGTCAGTCCATCAATCATAAGTTAGAACCAGTACTCCTATATGGAGTCCATCATACAGCAGTTAGAACCAGTACTCCTTCCTATATGGATTCCATCATACAGCAGTTAGAACCAGTACTCCTATATGGAGTCCATCATACATCAGTTAAAACCAGTACTCCTATATGGAGTCCATCATACATCAGTTAAAACCAGTACTCCTATATGGAGTCCATCATACAGCAGTTAGAACCAGTACTCCTTTATGGAGTCCATCATACAGCAGTTAGAACCAGTACTCCTATATGGAGTCCATCATACAGCAGTCAGAACCAGTACTCCTATATGGAGTCCATCATACATCAGTTAAAACCAGTACTCCTATATGGAGTCCATCATACAGCAGTTAGAACCAGTACTCCTATATGGAGTCCATCATACAGCAGTTAGAACCAGTACTCCTTCCTATATGGATTCCATCATACAGCAGTTAGAACCAGTACTACTATATGGAGTCCGTCATACAGCAGTTAGAACCAGTCCTATATGGAGTCCATCATACAGCAGTTAGAACCAGTACTCCTTTATGGAGTCCATCATACAGCAGTTAGAACCAGTACTCCTATATGGAGTCCATCGATCAGAAGTTAGAACCAGTACTCCTATATGGAGTCCATCATACAGCAGTTAGAACCAGTACTCCTTCCTATATGGATTCCATCATACAGCAGTTAGAACCAGTACTCCTATATGGAGTCCATCATACAGCAGTTAGAACCAGTACTCCTATATGGAGTCCATCATACAGCAGTTGGAACTCCTATATGGAGTCCATCATACAGCAGTTAGAACCAGTACTCCTTCCTATATGGATTCCATCATACAGCAGTTAGAACCAGTACTCCTATATGGAGTCAGTCCATCAATCATAAGTTAGAACCAGTACTCCTATATGGAGTCCATCATACAGCAGTTAGAACCAGTACTCCTTCCTATATGGATTCCATCATACAGCAGTTAGAACCAGTACTCCTATATGGAGTCCATCATACAGCAGTTAGAACCAGTACTCCTATATGGAGTCCATCATACAGCAGTTAGAACTCCTATATGGAGTCCATCATACAGCAGTTAGAACCAGTACTCCTATATGGAGTCCATCAATCAGAAGTTAGAACCAGTACTCCTTCCTATATGGATTCCATCATACAGCAGTTAGAACCAGTACTCCTATATGGAGTCCATCATACAGCAGTTAGAATCAGTACTCCTATATGGAATCCATCATACAGCAGTTAGAACCAGTACTCCTATATGGAGTCCATCAATCAGAAGTTAGAACCAGTACTCCTTCCTATATGGATTCCATCATACAGCAGTTAGAACCAGTACTCCTATATGGAGTCCATCATGCAGCAGTTAGAACCAGTACTCCTATATGGAGTCCATCATACAGCAGTTAGAACCAGTACTCCTATATGGAGTCCATCAATCAGAAGTTAGAACCAGTACTCCTATATGGAGTCCATCATACAGCAGTTAGAACTCCTATATGGAGTCCATCATACAGCAGTTAGAACCAGTACTCCTATATGGAGTCCATCAATCAGAAGTTAGAACCAGTACTCCTTCCTATATGGATTCCATCATACAGCAGTTAGAACCAGTACTCCTATATGGAGTCCATCATACAGCAGTTAGAATCAGTACTCCTATATGGAGTCCATCATACAGCAGTTAGAACCAGTACTCCTATATGGAGTCCATCAATCAGAAGTTAGAACCAGTACTCCTTCCTATATGGATTCCATCATACAGCAGTTAGAACCAGTACTCCTATATGGAGTCCATCATACAGCAGTTAGAACCAGTACTCCTATATGGAGTCCATCATACAGCAGTTAGAACCAGTACTCCTATATGGAGTCCATCAATCAGAAGTTAGAACCAGTACTCCTATATGGAGTCCATCAATCAGAAGTTAGAACCAGTACTCCTATATGGAGTCCATCATACAGCAGTTAGAACCAGTACTCCTATATGGAGTCCATCATACAGCAGTTAGAACCAGTACTCCTATATGGAGTCCATCATACAGCAGTTAGAACCAGTACTCCTATATGGAGTCCATCATATAGCAGTTAGAATCAGTACTCCTATATGGAGTCCATCATACAGCAGTTAGAACCAGTACTCCTATATGGAGTCCATCGATCAGAAGTTAGAACCAGTACTCCTATATGGAGTCCATCATACAGCAGTTAGAACCAGTACTCCTTCCTATATGGATTCCATCATACAGCAGTTAGAACCAGTACTCCTATATGGAGTCCATCATACAGCAGTTAGAACCAGGAACCAGTACTCCCATATGGATTCCATCATACAGCAGTTAGAACCAGTACTCCTATATGGAGTCCATCATACAGCAGTTAGAACCAGTACTCCTTCCTATATGGATTCCATCATACAGCAGTTAGAACCAGTACTCCTATATGGAGTCCATCGATCAGAAGTTAGAACCAGTACTCCTATATGGAGTCCATCATACAGCAGTTAGAACCAGTACTCCTTCCTATATGGATTCCATCATACAGCAGTTAGAACCAGTACTCCTATATGGAGTCCATCATACAGCAGTTAGAACCAGTACTCCGATATGGAGCATCAATCAGCAGATAGAACCAGGAACCAGTACTCCCATATGGATTCCATCATACAGCAGTTAGAACCAGTACTCCTATATGGAGTCCATCATACAGCAGTTAGAACCAGTACTCCTTCCTATATGGATTCCATCATACAGCAGTTAGAACCAGTACTCCTATATGGAGTCCATCGATCAGAAGTTAGAACCAGTACTCCTATATGGAGTCCATCATACAGCAGTTAGAACCAGTACTCCTTCCTATATGGATTCCATCATACAGCAGTTAAAACCAGTACTCCTATATGGAGTCCATCATACAGCAGTTAGAACCAGTACTCCTTTATGGAGTCCATCATACAGCAGTTAGAACCAGTACTCCTATATGGAGTCCATCGATCAGAAGTTAGAACCAGTACTCCTATATGGAGTCCATCATACAGCAGTTAGAACCAGTACTCCTTCCTATATGGATTCCATCATACAGCAGTTAGAACCAGTACTCCTATATGGAGTCAATCATACAGCAGTTAGAACCAGTACTCCTATATGGAGTCCATCATACAGCAGTTAGAACCAGTACTCCTATATGGAGTCCATCATGCAGCAGTTAGAACCAGTACTCCTATATGGAGTCCATCATACAGCAGTTAGAACCAGTACTCCTATATGGAGTCCATCATGCAGCAGTTAGAACCAGTACTCCTATATGGAGTCCATCATACAGCAGTTAGAACCAGTACTCCTATATGGAGTCCATCATACAGCAGTTAGAATCAGTACTCCTATATGGAGTTCATCAATCAGCAGTTAGAACCAGTACTCCTATATGGAGTCCATCATACAGCTGTTAGAACCAGTACTCCTATATGGAGACCATCATACAGCAGTTAGAACCAGTACTCCTATATGGAGCATCAATCAGAAGTTAGAACCAGTACTCCTATATGGAGTCAGTCCATCAATCATAAGTTAGAACCAGTACTCCTATATGGAGTCCATCATACAGCAGTTAGAACCAGTACTCCTTCCTATATGGAGTCCATCATACAGCTGTTAGAACCAGTACTCCTATATGGAGACCATCATACAGCAGTTAGAACCAGTACTCCTATATGGAGCATCAATCAGAAGTTAGAACCAGTACTCCAGTAGCAGTTAGAACCAGTACTCCTATATGGAGTCTATCAATCAGAAGTTAGAACCAGTACTCCTTTATGGAGTCCATCATACAGTAATTAGAACCAGTACTCCGCAATCAGCAGTTAGAACCAGTACTCCTTTATGGAGTCCATCAATCAGAAGTTAGAACCAGTACTCCTATATGGAGTCCATCAATCAGAAGTTAGAACCAGTACTCCTATATGGAGTCCATCATACAGCAGTTAGAATCAGTACTCCTATATGGAGTCCATCATACAAAAGTTAGAACCAGTACTCCTATATGGAGTCCATCATACAGCAGTTAGAACTCCTATATGGAGTCCATCATACAGCAGTTAGAATCAGTACTCCTATATGGAGTCCATCATACAGCAGTTAGAACCAGTACTCCTATATGGAGTCCATCATACAGCTGTTAGAACCAGTACTCCTATATGGAGTCCATCATACAGCAGTTAGAACCAGTACTCCGATATGGAGTCCATCATACAGCAGTTAGAACCAGTACTCCTATATGGAGTCCATCATACAGCAGTTAGAACCAGTACTCCTATATGGAGTCCATCATACAGCAGTTAGAACCAGTACTCCTATATGGAGACCATCATACAGCAGTTAGAACCAGTACTCCTTCCTATATGGATTCCATCATACAGCAGTTAGAACCAGTACTCCTATATGGAGTCCATCATACAGCTGTTAGAACCAGTACTCCTATATGGAGACCATCATACAGCAGTTAGAACCAGTACTCCTATATGGAGCATCAATCAGAAGTTAGAACCAGTACTCCTATATGGAGTCAGTCCATCAATCAGAAGTTAGAACCAGTACTCCTATATGGAGTCCATCATACAGCAGTTAGAACCAGTACTCCTTCCTATATGGAGTCCATCATACAGCTGTTAGAACCAGTACTCCGCAATCAGAAGTTAGAACCAGTACTCCTATATGGAGTCAGTCCTTCAATCATAAGTTAGAACCAGTACTCCTATATGGAGTCCATCATACAGCAGTTAGAACCAGTACTCCTTCCTATATGGATTCCATCATACAGCAGTTAGAACCAGTACTCCTATATGGAGTCCATCATACAGCAGTTAAAACCAGTACTCCTATATGGAGTCCATCATACAGCAGTTAGAACCAGTACTCCTATATGGAGTCCATCGATCAGAAGTTAGAACCAGTACTCCTTTATGGAGTCCATCATACAGCAGTTAGAACCAGTACTCCTATATGGAGTCCATCATACAGCAGTTAGAACCAGTACTCCTTCCTATATGGATTCCATCATACAGCAGTTAGAACCAGTACTCCTATATGGAGTCCATCATACAGCAGTTAAAACCAGTACTCCTATATGGAGTCCATCATACAGCAGTTAGAACCAGTACTCCTTCCTATATGGATTCCATCATACAGCAGTTAGAACCAGTACTCCTATATGGAGTCAGTCCATCAATCATAAGTTAGAACCAGTACTCCTATATGGAGTCCATCATACAGCAGTTAGAACCAGTACTCCTATATGGAGTCCATCATACAGCAGTTAGAACCAGTACTCCTTCCTATATGGATTCCATCATACAGCAGTTAGAACCAGTACTCCTATATGGAGTCCATCATACAGCAGTTAAAACCAGTACTCCTATATGGAGTCCATCATACAGCAGTTAGAACCAGTACTCCTTCCTATATGGATTCCATCATACAGCAGTTAGAACCAGTACTCCTATATGGAGTCAGTCCATCAATCATAAGTTAGAACCAGTACTCCTATATTGAGTCCATCATACAGCAGTTAGAACCAGTACTCCTATATGGAGTCCATCATACAGCAGTTAGAAACAGTACTCCTATATGGAGACCATCATACAGCAGTTAGAACCAGTACTCCTATATGGAGCATCAATCAGAAGTTAGAACCAGTACTCCTAAATGGAGTCAGTCCATCAATCATAAGTTAGAACCAGTACTCCTATATGGAGTCCATCATACAGCAGTTAGAACCAGTACTCCTTCCTATATGGATTCCATCATACAGCAGTTAGAACCAGTACTCCTATATGGAGTCCATCATACAGCAGTTAGAACCAGTACTCCTATATGGAGTCCATCGATCAGAAGTTAGAACCAGTACTCCTATATGGAGTCAGTCCATCAATCATAAGTTAGAACCAGTACTCCTATATGGAGTCCATCATACAGCAGTTAGAACCAGTACTCCTATATGGAGTCCATCGATCAGAAGTTAGAACCAGTACTCCTATATGGAGTCCATCGATCAGAAGTTAGAACCAGTACTCCTTCCTATATGGATTCCATCATACAGCAGTTAGAACCAGTACTCCTATATGGAGTCCATCATACAGCAGTTAGAACCAGTACTCCTATATGGATTCCATCATACAGCAGTTAGAACCAGTACTCCTATATGGAGTCCATCATACAGCAGTTAGAACCAGTACTCCTATATGGAGTCCATCATACAGCAGTTAGAACCAGTACTCCTATATGGAGTCCATCAATCAGAAGTTAGAACTAGTACTCCTATATGGAATCCATCAATCAGAAGTTAGAACCAGTACTCCTTCCTATATGGATTCCATCATACAGCAGTTAGAACCAGTACTCCTATATGGAGTCCATCATACAGCAGTTAGAACCAGTACTCCTATATGGAGTCCATCGATCAGAAGTTAGAACCAGTACTCCTATATGGAGTCAGTCCATCAATCATAAGTTAGAACCAGTACTCCTATATGGAGTCCATCATACAGCAGTTAGAACCAGTACTCCTTCCTATATGGATTCCATCATACAGCAGTTAGAACCAGTACTCCTATATGGAGTCCATCATACAGCAGTTAGAACCAGTACTCCTATATGGAGTCCATCAATCAGAAGTTAGAACCAGTACTCCTTCCTATATGGATTCCATCATACAGCAGTTAGAACCAGTACTCCTATATGGAGTCCATCATACAGCAGTTAGAACCAGTACTCCTATATGGAGTCCATCGATCAGAAGTTAGAACCAGTACTCCTATATGGAGTCCATCATACAGCAGTTAGAACCAGTACTCCTTCCTATATGGATTCCATCATACAGCAGTTAGAACCAGTACTCCTATATGGAGTCCATCATACAGCAGTTAGAACCAGTACTCCTATATGGAGTCCATCATACAGCAGTTAGAACCAGTACTCCTATATGGAGCATCAATCAGAAGTTAGAACCAGTACTCCTATATGGAGTCCATCATACAGCAGTTAGAACCAGTACTCCTATATGGAGTCCATCATACAGCAGTTAGAACCAGTACTCCTATATGGAGTCCATCGATCAGAAGTTAGAACCAGTACTCCTATATGGAGTCCATCATACAGCAGTTAGAACCAGTACTCCTTCCTATATGGATTCCATCATACAGCAGTTAGAACCAGTACTCCTATATGGAGTCCATCATACAGCAGTTAGAACCAGTACTCCTATATGGAGACCATCATACAGCAGTTAGAACCAGTACTCCTATATGGAGTCCATCAATCAGAATTTAGAACCAGTACTCCTTTATGGAGTCCTTCAATCATAAGTTAGAACCAGTACTCCTATATGGAGTCCATCATACAGCAGTTAGAACCAGTACTCCTTCCTATATGGATTCCATCATACAGCAGTTAGAACCAGTACTCCTATATGGAGTCCATCATACAGCAGTTAGAACCAGTACTCCTATATGGAGACCATCATACAGCAGTTAGAACCAGTACTCCTATATGGAGCATCAATCAGCAGATAGAACCAGGAACCAGTACTCCTATAAGGATTCCATCATACAGCAGTTAGAACCAGTACTCCTATATGGAGTCCATCATACAGCAGTTAGAACCAGTACTCCTATATGGAGTCCATCATACAGCAGTTAGAACCAGTACTCCTATATGGAGTCCATCAATCAGAAGTTAGAACCAGTACTCCTATATGGAGTCCATCAATCAGAAGTTAGAACCAGTACTCCTATATGGAGTCCATCATACAGCAGTTAGAATCAGTACTCCTATATGAAGTCCATCATACAAAAGTTAGAACCAGTACTCCTATATGGAGTCCATCATACAGCAGTTAGAACTCCTATATGGAGTCCATCATACAGCAGTTAGAATCAGTACTCCTATATGGAGTCCATCATACAGCAGTTAGAACCAGTACTCCTATATGGAGTCCATCATGCAGCAGTTAGAACCAGTACTCCTATATGGAGTCCATCATACAGCAGTTAGAACCAGTACTCCTATATGGAGTCCATCATACAGCAGTTAGAATCAGTACTCATATATGGAGTTCATCAATCAGCAGTTAGAACTCCTATATGGAGTCCATCATACAGCAGTTAGAACTCCTATATGGAGTCCATCATACAGCAGTTAGAATCAGTACTCCTATATGGAGTTCATCAATCAGCAGTTAGAACCAGTACTCCTATATGGAGTCCATCATACAGCAGTTAGAACCAGTACTCCTATATGGAGTCCATCATACAGCAGTTAGAACCAGTACTCCTATATGGAGTCCATCATACAGCAGTTAGAATCAGTACTCCTATATGGAGTTCATCAATCAGCAGTTAGAACCAGTACTCCTATATGGAGTCCATCATACAGCTGTTAGAACCAGTACTCCTATATGGAGACCATCATACAGCAGTTAGAACCAGTACTCCTATATGGAGCATCAATCAGAAGTTAGAACCAGTACTCTTATATGGAGTCAGTCCATCAATCATAAGTTAGAACCAGTACTCCTATATGGAGTCCATCATACAGCAGTTAGAACCAGTACTCCTTCCTATATGGAGTCCATCATACAGCTGTTAGAACCAGTACTCCTATATGGAGACCATCATACAGCAGTTGGAACCAGTACTCCTATATGGAGCATCAATCAGAAGTTAGAACCAGTACTCCAGTAGCAGTTAGAACCAGTACTCCTATATGGAGTCTATCAATCAGAAGTTAGAACCAGTACTCCTTTATGGAGTCCATCATACAGTAATTAGAACCAGTACTCCGCAATCAGCAGTTAGAACCAGTACTCCTTTATGGAGTCCATCAATCAGAAGTTAGAACCAGTACTCCTATATGGAGTCCATCAATCAGAAGTTAGAACCAGTACTCCTATATGGAGTCCATCATACAGCAGTTAGAATCAGTACTCCTATATGGAGTCCATCATACAAAAGTTAGAACCAGTACTCCTATATGGAGTCCATCATACAGCAGTTAGAACTCCTATATGGAGTCCATCATACAGCAGTTAGAATCAGTACTCCTATATGGAGTCCATCATACAGCAGTTAGAACCAGTACTATATGGAGTCCATCATACAGCAGTTAGAACCAGTACTCCGATATGGAGTCCATCATACAGCAGTTAGAACCAGTACTCCTATATGGAGTCCATCATACAGCAGTTAGAACCAGTACTCCTATATGGAGTCCATCATACAGCTGTTAGAACCAGTACTCCTATATGGAGTCCATCATACAGCAGTTAGAACCAGTACTCCGATATGGAGTCCATCATACAGCAGTTAGAACCAGTACTCCTATATGGAGTCCATCATACAGCAGTTAGAACCAGTACTCCTATATGGAGTCCATCATACAGCTGTTAGAACCAGTACTCCTATATGGATTCCATCATACAGCAGTTAGAACCAGTACTCCTATATGGAGTCCATCATACAGCAGTTAGAACCAGTACTCCTATATGGAGTCCATCATACAGCAGTTAGAACCAGTACTCCTATATGGAGTCCATCAATCAGAAGTTAGAACTAGTACTCCTATATGGAGTCCATCAATCAGAAGTTAGAACCAGTACTCCTTCCTATATGGATTCCATCATACAGCAGTTAGAACCAGTACTCCTATATGGAGTCCATCATACAGCAGTTAGAACCAGTACTCCTATATGGAGTCCATCGATCAGAAGTTAGAACCAGTACTCCTATATGGAGTCAGTCCATCAATCATAAGTTAGAACCAGTACTCCTATATGGAGTCCATCATACAGCAGTTAGAACCAGTACTCCTTCCTATATGGATTCCATCATACAGCAGTTAGAACCAGTACTCCTATATGGAGTCCATCATACAGCAGTTAGAACCAGTACTCCTATATGGAGTCCATCAATCAGAAGTTAGAACCAGTACTCCTTCCTATATGGATTCCATCATACAGCAGTTAGAACCAGTACTCCTATATGGAGTCCATCATACAGCAGTTAGAACCAGTACTCCTATATGGAGTCCATCGATCAGAAGTTAGAACCAGTACTCCTATATGGAGTCCATCATACAGCAGTTAGAACCAGTACTCCTTCCTATATGGATTCCATCATACAGCAGTTAGAACCAGTACTCCTATATGGAGTCCATCATACAGCAGTTAGAACCAGTACTCCTATATGGAGTCCATCATACAGCAGTTAGAACCAGTACTCCTATATGGAGCATCAATCAGAAGTTAGAACCAGTACTCCTATATGGAGTCCATCATACAGCAGTTAGAACCAGTACTCCTATATGGAGTCCATCATACAGCAGTTAGAACCAGTACTCCTATATGGAGTCCATCGATCAGAAGTTAGAACCAGTACTCCTATATGGAGTCCATCATACAGCAGTTAGAACCAGTACTCCTTCCTATATGGATTCCATCATACAGCAGTTAGAACCAGTACTCCTATATGGAGTCCATCATACAGCAGTTAGAACCAGTACTCCTATATGGAGACCATCATACAGCAGTTAGAACCAGTACTCCTATATGGAGTCCATCAATCAGAATTTAGAACCAGTACTCCTTTATGGAGTCCTTCAATCATAAGTTAGAACCAGTACTCCTATATGGAGTCCATCATACAGCAGTTAGAACCAGTACTCCTTCCTATATGGATTCCATCATACAGCAGTTAGAACCAGTACTCCTATATGGAGTCCATCATACAGCAGTTAGAACCAGTACTCCTATATGGAGACCATCATACAGCAGTTAGAACCAGTACTCCTATATGGAGCATCAATCAGCAGATAGAACCAGGAACCAGTACTCCTATAAGGATTCCATCATACAGCAGTTAGAACCAGTACTCCTATATGGAGTCCATCATACAGCAGTTAGAACCAGTACTCCTATATGGAGTCCATCATACAGCAGTTAGAACCAGTACTCCTATATGGAGTCCATCAATCAGAAGTTAGAACCAGTACTCCTATATGGAGTCCATCAATCAGAAGTTAGAACCAGTACTCCTATATGGAGTCCATCATACAGCAGTTAGAATCAGTACTCCTATATGAAGTCCATCATACAAAAGTTAGAACCAGTACTCCTATATGGAGTCCATCATACAGCAGTTAGAACTCCTATATGGAGTCCATCATACAGCAGTTAGAATCAGTACTCCTATATGGAGTCCATCATACAGCAGTTAGAACCAGTACTCCTATATGGAGTCCATCATGCAGCAGTTAGAACCAGTACTCCTATATGGAGTCCATCATACAGCAGTTAGAACCAGTACTCCTATATGGAGTCCATCATACAGCAGTTAGAATCAGTACTCATATATGGAGTTCATCAATCAGCAGTTAGAACTCCTATATGGAGTCCATCATACAGCAGTTAGAACTCCTATATGGAGTCCATCATACAGCAGTTAGAATCAGTACTCCTATATGGAGTTCATCAATCAGCAGTTAGAACCAGTACTCCTATATGGAGTCCATCATACAGCAGTTAGAACCAGTACTCCTATATGGAGTCCATCATACAGCAGTTAGAACCAGTACTCCTATATGGAGTCCATCATACAGCAGTTAGAATCAGTACTCCTATATGGAGTTCATCAATCAGCAGTTAGAACCAGTACTCCTATATGGAGTCCATCATACAGCTGTTAGAACCAGTACTCCTATATGGAGACCATCATACAGCAGTTAGAACCAGTACTCCTATATGGAGCATCAATCAGAAGTTAGAACCAGTACTCTTATATGGAGTCAGTCCATCAATCAAGTTAGAACCAGTACTCCTATATGGAGTCCATCATACAGCAGTTAGAACCAGTACTCCTTCCTATATGGAGTCCATCATACAGCTGTTAGAACCAGTACTCCTATATGGAGACCATCATACAGCAGTTGGAACCAGTACTCCTATATGGAGCATCAATCAGAAGTTAGAACCAGTACTCCAGTAGCAGTTAGAACCAGTACTCCTATATGGAGTCTATCAATCAGAAGTTAGAACCAGTACTCCTTTATGGAGTCCATCATACAGTAATTAGAACCAGTACTCCGCAATCAGCAGTTAGAACCAGTACTCCTTTATGGAGTCCATCAATCAGAAGTTAGAACCAGTACTCCTATATGGAGTCCATCAATCAGAAGTTAGAACCAGTACTCCTATATGGAGTCCATCATACAGCAGTTAGAATCAGTACTCCTATATGGAGTCCATCATACAAAAGTTAGAACCAGTACTCCTATATGGAGTCCATCATACAGCAGTTAGAACTCCTATATGGAGTCCATCATACAGCAGTTAGAATCAGTACTCCTATATGGAGTCCATCATACAGCAGTTAGAACCAGTACTATATGGAGTCCATCATACAGCAGTTAGAACCAGTACTCCGATATGGAGTCCATCATACAGCAGTTAGAACCAGTACTCCTATATGGAGTCCATCATACAGCAGTTAGAACCAGTACTCCTATATGGAGTCCATCATACAGCTGTTAGAACCAGTACTCCTATATGGAGTCCATCATACAGCAGTTAGAACCAGTACTCCGATATGGAGTCCATCATACAGCAGTTAGAACCAGTACTCCTATATGGAGTCCATCATACAGCAGTTAGAACCAGTACTCCTATATGGAGTCCATCATACAGCTGTTAGAACCAGTACTCCTATATGGATTCCATCATACAGCAGTTAGAACCAGTACTCCTATATGGAGTCCATCATACAGCAGTTAGAACCAGTACTCCTATATGGAGTCCATCATACAGCAGTTAGAACCAGTACTCCTATATGGAGTCCATCAATCAGAAGTTAGAACTAGTACTCCTATATGGAGTCCATCAATCAGAAGTTAGAACCAGTACTCCTTCCTATATGGATTCCATCATACAGCAGTTAGAACCAGTACTCCTATATGGAGTCCATCATACAGCAGTTAGAACCAGTACTCCTATATGGAGTCCATCGATCAGAAGTTAGAACCAGTACTCCTATATGGAGTCAGTCCATCAATCATAAGTTAGAACCAGTACTCCTATATGGAGTCCATCATACAGCAGTTAGAACCAGTACTCCTTCCTATATGGATTCCATCATACAGCAGTTAGAACCAGTACTCCTATATGGAGTCCATCATACAGCAGTTAGAACCAGTACTCCTATATGGAGTCCATCAATCAGAAGTTAGAACCAGTACTCCTTCCTATATGGATTCCATCATACAGCAGTTAGAACCAGTACTCCTATATGGAGTCCATCATACAGCAGTTAGAACCAGTACTCCTATATGGAGTCCATCGATCAGAAGTTAGAACCAGTACTCCTATATGGAGTCCATCATACAGCAGTTAGAACCAGTACTCCTTCCTATATGGATTCCATCATACAGCAGTTAGAACCAGTACTCCTATATGGAGTCCATCATACAGCAGTTAGAACCAGTACTCCTATATGGAGTCCATCATACAGCAGTTAGAACCAGTACTCCTATATGGAGCATCAATCAGAAGTTAGAACCAGTACTCCTATATGGAGTCCATCATACAGCAGTTAGAACCAGTACTCCTATATGGAGTCCATCATACAGCAGTTAGAACCAGTACTCCTATATGGAGTCCATCGATCAGAAGTTAGAACCAGTACTCCTATATGGAGTCCATCATACAGCAGTTAGAACCAGTACTCCTTCCTATATGGATTCCATCATACAGCAGTTAGAACCAGTACTCCTATATGGAGTCCATCATACAGCAGTTAGAACCAGTACTCCTATATGGAGACCATCATACAGCAGTTAGAACCAGTACTCCTATATGGAGTCCATCAATCAGAATTTAGAACCAGTACTCCTTTATGGAGTCCTTCAATCATAAGTTAGAACCAGTACTCCTATATGGAGTCCATCATACAGCAGTTAGAACCAGTACTCCTTCCTATATGGATTCCATCATACAGCAGTTAGAACCAGTACTCCTATATGGAGTCCATCATACAGCAGTTAGAACCAGTACTCCTATATGGAGACCATCATACAGCAGTTAGAACCAGTACTCCTATATGGAGCATCAATCAGCAGATAGAACCAGGAACCAGTACTCCTATAAGGATTCCATCATACAGCAGTTAGAACCAGTACTCCTATATGGAGTCCATCATACAGCAGTTAGAACCAGTACTCCTATATGGAGTCCATCATACAGCAGTTAGAACCAGTACTCCTATATGGAGTCCATCAATCAGAAGTTAGAACCAGTACTCCTATATGGAGTCCATCAATCAGAAGTTAGAACCAGTACTCCTATATGGAGTCCATCATACAGCAGTTACAACCAGTACTCCTATATGGAGTCCATCATACAGCAGTTAGAACCAGTACTCCTTCCTATATGGAGTCCATCATACAGCTGTTAGAACCAGTACTCCTATATGGAGACCATCATACAGCAGTTGGAACCAGTACTCCTATATGGAGCATCAATCAGAAGTTAGAACCAGTACTCCAGTAGCAGTTAGAACCAGTACTCCTATATGGAGTCTATCAATCAGAAGTTAGAACCAGTACTCCTTTATGGAGTCCATCATACAGTAATTAGAACCAGTACTCCGCAATCAGCAGTTAGAACCAGTACTCCTTTATGGAGTCCATCAATCAGAAGTTAGAACCAGTACTCCTATATGGAGTCCATCAATCAGAAGTTAGAACCAGTACTCCTATATGGAGTCCATCATACAGCAGTTAGAATCAGTACTCCTATATGGAGTCCATCATACAAAAGTTAGAACCAGTACTCCTATATGGAGTCCATCATACAGCAGTTAGAACTCCTATATGGAGTCCATCATACAGCAGTTAGAATCAGTACTCCTATATGGAGTCCATCATACAGCAGTTAGAACCAGTACTATATGGAGTCCATCATACAGCAGTTAGAACCAGTACTCCGATATGGAGTCCATCATACAGCAGTTAGAACCAGTACTCCTATATGGAGTCCATCATACAGCAGTTAGAACCAGTACTCCTATATGGAGTCCATCATACAGCTGTTAGAACCAGTACTCCTATATGGAGTCCATCATACAGCAGTTAGAACCAGTACTCCGATATGGAGTCCATCATACAGCAGTTAGAACCAGTACTCCTATATGGAGTCCATCATACAGCAGTTAGAACCAGTACTCCTATATGGAGTCCATCATACAGCTGTTAGAACCAGTACTCCTATATGGATTCCATCATACAGCAGTTAGAACCAGTACTCCTATATGGAGTCCATCATACAGCAGTTAGAACCAGTACTCCTATATGGAGTCCATCATACAGCAGTTAGAACCAGTACTCCTATATGGAGTCCATCAATCAGAAGTTAGAACTAGTACTCCTATATGGAGTCCATCAATCAGAAGTTAGAACCAGTACTCCTTCCTATATGGATTCCATCATACAGCAGTTAGAACCAGTACTCCTATATGGAGTCCATCATACAGCAGTTAGAACCAGTACTCCTATATGGAGTCCATCGATCAGAAGTTAGAACCAGTACTCCTATATGGAGTCAGTCCATCAATCATAAGTTAGAACCAGTACTCCTATATGGAGTCCATCATACAGCAGTTAGAACCAGTACTCCTTCCTATATGGATTCCATCATACAGCAGTTAGAACCAGTACTCCTATATGGAGTCCATCATACAGCAGTTAGAACCAGTACTCCTATATGGAGTCCATCAATCAGAAGTTAGAACCAGTACTCCTTCCTATATGGATTCCATCATACAGCAGTTAGAACCAGTACTCCTATATGGAGTCCATCATACAGCAGTTAGAACCAGTACTCCTATATGGAGTCCATCGATCAGAAGTTAGAACCAGTACTCCTATATGGAGTCCATCATACAGCAGTTAGAACCAGTACTCCTTCCTATATGGATTCCATCATACAGCAGTTAGAACCAGTACTCCTATATGGAGTCCATCATACAGCAGTTAGAACCAGTACTCCTATATGGAGTCCATCATACAGCAGTTAGAACCAGTACTCCTATATGGAGCATCAATCAGAAGTTAGAACCAGTACTCCTATATGGAGTCCATCATACAGCAGTTAGAACCAGTACTCCTATATGGAGTCCATCATACAGCAGTTAGAACCAGTACTCCTATATGGAGTCCATCGATCAGAAGTTAGAACCAGTACTCCTATATGGAGTCCATCATACAGCAGTTAGAACCAGTACTCCTTCCTATATGGATTCCATCATACAGCAGTTAGAACCAGTACTCCTATATGGAGTCCATCATACAGCAGTTAGAACCAGTACTCCTATATGGAGACCATCATACAGCAGTTAGAACCAGTACTCCTATATGGAGTCCATCAATCAGAATTTAGAACCAGTACTCCTTTATGGAGTCCTTCAATCATAAGTTAGAACCAGTACTCCTATATGGAGTCCATCATACAGCAGTTAGAACCAGTACTCCTTCCTATATGGATTCCATCATACAGCAGTTAGAACCAGTACTCCTATATGGAGTCCATCATACAGCAGTTAGAACCAGTACTCCTATATGGAGACCATCATACAGCAGTTAGAACCAGTACTCCTATATGGAGCATCAATCAGCAGATAGAACCAGGAACCAGTACTCCTATAAGGATTCCATCATACAGCAGTTAGAACCAGTACTCCTATATGGAGTCCATCATACAGCAGTTAGAACCAGTACTCCTATATGGAGTCCATCATACAGCAGTTAGAACCAGTACTCCTATATGGAGTCCATCAATCAGAAGTTAGAACCAGTACTCCTATATGGAGTCCATCAATCAGAAGTTAGAACCAGTACTCCTATATGGAGTCCATCATACAGCAGTTAGAATCAGTACTCCTATATGAAGTCCATCATACAAAAGTTAGAACCAGTACTCCTATATGGAGTCCATCATACAGCAGTTAGAACTCCTATATGGAGTCCATCATACAGCAGTTAGAATCAGTACTCCTATATGGAGTCCATCATACAGCAGTTAGAACCAGTACTCCTATATGGAGTCCATCATGCAGCAGTTAGAACCAGTACTCCTATATGGAGTCCATCATACAGCAGTTAGAACCAGTACTCCTATATGGAGTCCATCATACAGCAGTTAGAATCAGTACTCATATATGGAGTTCATCAATCAGCAGTTAGAACTCCTATATGGAGTCCATCATACAGCAGTTAGAACTCCTATATGGAGTCCATCATACAGCAGTTAGAATCAGTACTCCTATATGGAGTTCATCAATCAGCAGTTAGAACCAGTACTCCTATATGGAGTCCATCATACAGCAGTTAGAACCAGTACTCCTATATGGAGTCCATCATACAGCAGTTAGAACCAGTACTCCTATATGGAGTCCATCATACAGCAGTTAGAATCAGTACTCCTATATGGAGTTCATCAATCAGCAGTTAGAACCAGTACTCCTATATGGAGTCCATCATACAGCTGTTAGAACCAGTACTCCTATATGGAGACCATCATACAGCAGTTAGAACCAGTACTCCTATATGGAGCATCAATCAGAAGTTAGAACCAGTACTCTTATATGGAGTCAGTCCATCAATCAAGTTAGAACCAGTACTCCTATATGGAGTCCATCATACAGCAGTTAGAACCAGTACTCCTTCCTATATGGAGTCCATCATACAGCTGTTAGAACCAGTACTCCTATATGGAGACCATCATACAGCAGTTGGAACCAGTACTCCTATATGGAGCATCAATCAGAAGTTAGAACCAGTACTCCAGTAGCAGTTAGAACCAGTACTCCTATATGGAGTCTATCAATCAGAAGTTAGAACCAGTACTCCTTTATGGAGTCCATCATACAGTAATTAGAACCAGTACTCCGCAATCAGCAGTTAGAACCAGTACTCCTTTATGGAGTCCATCAATCAGAAGTTAGAACCAGTACTCCTATATGGAGTCCATCAATCAGAAGTTAGAACCAGTACTCCTATATGGAGTCCATCATACAGCAGTTAGAATCAGTACTCCTATATGGAGTCCATCATACAAAAGTTAGAACCAGTACTCCTATATGGAGTCCATCATACAGCAGTTAGAACTCCTATATGGAGTCCATCATACAGCAGTTAGAATCAGTACTCCTATATGGAGTCCATCATACAGCAGTTAGAACCAGTACTATATGGAGTCCATCATACAGCAGTTAGAACCAGTACTCCGATATGGAGTCCATCATACAGCAGTTAGAACCAGTACTCCTATATGGAGTCCATCATACAGCAGTTAGAACCAGTACTCCTATATGGAGTCCATCATACAGCTGTTAGAACCAGTACTCCTATATGGAGTCCATCATACAGCAGTTAGAACCAGTACTCCGATATGGAGTCCATCATACAGCAGTTAGAACCAGTACTCCTATATGGAGTCCATCATACAGCAGTTAGAACCAGTACTCCTATATGGAGTCCATCATACAGCTGTTAGAACCAGTACTCCTATATGGAGACCATCATACAGCAGTTAGAACCAGTACTCCTATATGGAGCATCAATCAGAAGTTAGAACCAGTACTCCTAAATGGAGTCAGTCCATCAATCATAAGTTAGAACCAGTACTCCTATATGGAGTCCATCATACAGCAGTTAGAACCAGTACTCCTTCCTATATGGAGTCCATCATACAGCTGTTAGAACCAGTACTCCGCAATCAGAAGTTAGAACCAGTACTCCTATATGGAGTCAGTCCATCAATCATAAGTTAGAACCAGTACTCCTATATGGAGTCCATCATACAGCAGTTAGAACCAGTACTCCTTCCTATATGGATTCCATCATACAGCAGTTAGAACCAGTACTCCTATATGGAGTCCATCATACAGCAGTTAAAACCAGTACTCCTATATGGAGTCCATCATATAGCAGTTAGAACCAGTACTCCTATATGGAGTCCATCGATCAGAAGTTAGAACCAGTACTCCTATATGGAGTCCATCATACAGCAGTTAGAACCAGTACTCCGCAATCAGAAGTTAGAACCAGTACTCCTATATGGAGTCAGTCCATCAATCATAAGTTAGAACCAGTACTCCTATATGGAGTCCATCATACAGCAGTTAGAACCAGTACTCCTTCCTATATGGATTCCATCATACAGCAGTTAGAACCAGTACTCCTATATGGAGTCCATCATACAGCAGTTAAAACCAGTACTCCTATATGGAGTCCGTCATACAGCAGTTAGAACCAGTACTCCTATATGGAGTCCATCGATCAGAAGTTAGAACCAGTACTCCTATATGGAGTCCATCATACAGCAGTTAGAACCAGTACTCCTATATGGAGTCCATCATACATCAGTTAGAACCAGTACTCCTATATGGAGTCCATCAATCAGAAGTTAGAACCAGTACTCCTATATGGAGTCCATCATACAGCAGTTAGAACCAGTACTCCTATATGGAGTCCATCATACAGCAGTTACAACCAGTACTCCTATATGGAGTCCATCATACAGCAGTTAGAACCAGTACTCCTTCCTATATGGATTCCATCATACAGCAGTTAGAACCAGTACTCCTATATGGAGTCCATCATACAGCAGTTAGAACCAGTACTCCTATATGGAGACCATCATACAGCAGTTAGAACCAGTACTCCTTCCTATATGGATTCCATCATACAGCAGTTAGAACCAGTACTCCTATATGGAGTCCATCATACAGCAGTTAGAACCAGTACTCCTATATGGAGACCATCATACAGCAGTTAGAACCAGTACTCCTATATGGAGTCCATCAATCAGAATTTAGAACCAGTACTCCTTTATGGAGTCCTTTAATCATAAGTTAGAACCAGTACTCCTATATGGAGTCCATCATACAGCAGTTAGAACCAGTACTCCTTCCTATATGGATTCCATCATACAGCAGTTAGAACCAGTACTCCTATATGGAGACCATCATACAGCAGTTAGAACCAGTACTCCTATATGGAGCATCAATCAGCAGATAGAACCAGGAACCAGTACTCCTATAAGGATTCCATCATACAGCAGTTAGAACCAGTACTCCTATATGGAGTCCATCATACAGCAGTTAAAACCAGTACGCCTATATGGAGTCCATCATACAGCAGTTAGAACCAGTACTCCTATATGGAGTCCATCAATCAGAAGTTAGAACCAGTACTCCTATATGGAGTCCATCAATCAGAAGTTAGAACCAGTACTCCTATATGGAGTCCATCATACAGCAGTTAGAATCAGTACTCCTATATGAAGTCCATCATACAAAAGTTAGAACCAGTACTCCTATATGGAGTCCATCATACAGCAGTTAGAACTCCTATATGGAGTCCATCATACAGCAGTTAGAATCAGTACTCCTATATGGAGTCCATCATACAGCAGTTAGAACCAGTACTCCTATATGGAGTCCATCATGCAGCAGTTAGAACCAGTACTCCTATATGGAGTCCATCATACAGCAGTTAGAACCAGTACTCCTATATGGAGTCCATCATACAGCAGTTAGAATCAGTACTCCTATATGGAGTTCATCAATCAGCAGTTAGAACTCCTATATGGAGTCCATCATACAGCAGTTAGAACTCCTATATGGAGTCCATCATACAGCAGTTAGAATCAGTACTCCTATATGGAGTTCATCAATCAGCAGTTAGAACCAGTACTCCTATATGGAGTCCATCATACAGCAGTTAGAACCAGTACTCCTATATGGAGTCCATCATACAGCAGTTAGAACCAGTACTCCTATATGGAGTCCATCATACAGCAGTTAGAATCAGTACTCCTATATGGAGTTCATCAATCAGCAGTTAGAACCAGTACTCCTATATGGAGTCCATCATACAGCTGTTAGAACCAGTACTCCTATATGGAGACCATCATACAGCAGTTAGAACCAGTACTCCTATATGGAGTCCATCATACAGCAGTTAGAATCAGTACTCCTATATGGAGTTCATCAATCAGCAGTTAGAACTCCTATATGGAGTCCATCATACAGCAGTTAGAACTCCTATATGGAGTCCATCATACAGCAGTTAGAATCAGTACTCCTATATGGAGTTCATCAATCAGCAGTTAGAACCAGTACTCCTATATGGAGTCCATCATACAGCAGTTAGAACCAGTACTCCTATATGGAGTCCATCATACAGCAGTTAGAACCAGTACTCCTATATGGAGTCCATCATACAGCAGTTAGAATCAGTACTCCTATATGGAGTTCATCAATCAGCAGTTAGAACCAGTACTCCTATATGGAGTCCATCATACAGCTGTTAGAACCAGTACTCCTATATGGAGACCATCATACAGCAGTTAGAACCAGTACTCCTATATGGAGCATCAATCAGAAGTTAGAACCAGTACTCTTATATGGAGTCAGTCCATCAATCATAAGTTAGAACCAGTACTCCTATATGGAGTCCATCATACAGCAGTTAGAACCAGTACTCCTTCCTATATGGAGTCCATCATACAGCTGTTAGAACCAGTACTCCTATATGGAGACCATCATACAGCAGTTGGAACCAGTACTCCTATATGGAGCATCAATCAGAAGTTAGAACCAGTACTCCAGTAGCAGTTAGAACCAGTACTCCTATATGGAGTCTATCAATCAGAAGTTAGAACCAGTACTCCTTTATGGAGTCCATCATACAGTAATTAGAACCAGTACTCCGCAATCAGCAGTTAGAACCAGTACTCCTTTATGGAGTCCATCAATCAGAAGTTAGAACCAGTACTCCTATATGGAGTCCATCAATCAGAAGTTAGAACCAGTACTCCTATATGGAGTCCATCATACAGCAGTTAGAATCAGTACTCCTATATGGAGTCCATCATACAAAAGTTAGAACCAGTACTCCTATATGGAGTCCATCATACAGCAGTTAGAACTCCTATATGGAGTCCATCATACAGCAGTTAGAATCAGTACTCCTATATGGAGTCCATCATACAGCAGTTAGAACCAGTACTATATGGAGTCCATCATACAGCAGTTAGAACCAGTACTCCGATATGGAGTCCATCATACAGCAGTTAGAACCAGTACTCCTATATGGAGTCCATCATACAGCAGTTAGAACCAGTACTCCTATATGGAGTCCATCATACAGCTGTTAGAACCAGTACTCCTATATGGAGTCCATCATACAGCAGTTAGAACCAGTACTCCGATATGGAGTCCATCATACAGCAGTTAGAACCAGTACTCCTATATGGAGTCCATCATACAGCAGTTAGAACCAGTACTCCTATATGGAGTCCATCATACAGCTGTTAGAACCAGTACTCCTATATGGAGACCATCATACAGCAGTTAGAACCAGTACTCCTATATGGAGCATCAATCAGAAGTTAGAACCAGTACTCCTAAATGGAGTCAGTCCATCAATCATAAGTTAGAACCAGTACTCCTATATGGAGTCCATCATACAGCAGTTAGAACCAGTACTCCTTCCTATATGGATTCCATCATACAGCAGTTAGAACCAGTACTCCTATATGGAGTCCATCATACAGCAGTTAAAACCAGTACTCCTATATGGAGTCCATCATATAGCAGTTAGAACCAGTACTCCTATATGGAGTCCATCGATCAGAAGTTAGAACCAGTACTCCTATATGGAGTCCATCATACAGCAGTTAGAACCAGTACTCCGCAATCAGAAGTTAGAACCAGTACTCCTATATGGAGGCAGTCCATCAATCATAAGTTAGAACCAGTACTCCTATATGGAGTCCATCATACAGCAGTTAGAACCAGTACTCCTTCCTATATGGATTCCATCATACAGCAGTTAGAACCAGTACTCCTATATGGAGTCCATCATACAGCAGTTAAAACCAGTACTCCTATATGGAGTCCGTCATACAGCAGTTAGAACCAGTACTCCTATATGGAGTCCATCGATCAGAAGTTAGAACCAGTACTCCTATATGGAGTCCATCATACAGCAGTTAGAACCAGTACTCCTATATGGAGTCCATCATACATCAGTTAGAACCAGTACTCCTATATGGAGTCCATCAATCAGAAGTTAGAACCAGTACTCCTATATGGAGTCCATCATACAGCAGTTAGAACCAGTACTCCTATATGGAGTCCATCATACAGCAGTTAGAACCAGTACTCCTATATGGAGTCCATCATACAGCAGTTAGAACCAGTACTCCTATATGGAGCATCAATCAGAAGTTAGAACCAGTACTCCTAAATGGAGTCAGTCCATCAATCATAAGTTAGAACCAGTACTCCTATATGGAGTCCATCATACAGCAGTTAGAACCAGTACTCCTTCCTATATGGAGTCCATCATACAGCAGTTAGAACCAGTACTCCTATATGGAGTCCATCATACAGCAGTTAAAACCAGTACTCCTATATGGAGTCCATCATATAGCAGTTAGAACCAGTACTCCTATATGGAGTCCATCGATCAGAAGTTAGAACCAGTACTCCTATATGGAGTCCATCATACAGCAGTTAGAACCAGTACTCCGCAATCAGAAGTTAGAACCAGTACTCCTATATGGAGTCAGTCCATCAATCATAAGTTAGAACCAGTACTCCTATATGGAGTCCATCATACAGCAGTTAGAACCAGTACTCCTTCCTATATGGATTCCATCATACAGCAGTTAGAACCAGTACTCCTATATGGAGTCCATCATACAGCAGTTAAAACAAGTACTCCTATATGGAGTCCATCATATTATAGCAGTTAGAACCAGTACTCCTATATGGAGTCCATCGATCAGAAGTTAGAACCAGTACTCCTATATGGAGTCCATCATACAGCAGTTAGAACCAGTACTCCGCAATCAGAAGTTAGAACCAGTACTCCTATATGGAGTCAGTCCATCAATCATAAGTTAGAACCAGTACTCCTATATGGAGTCCATCATACAGCAGTTAGAACCAGTACTCCTTCCTATATGGATTCCATCATACAGCAGTTAGAACCAGTACTCCTATATGGAGTCCATCATACAGCAGTTAGAACCAGTACTCCTATATGGAGTCCGTCATACAGCAGTTAGAACTAGTACTCCTATATGGAGTCCATCGATCAGAAGTTAGAACCAGTACTCCTATATGGAGTCCATCATACAGCAGTTAGAACCAGTACTCCTATATGGAGTCCATCATACAGCAGTTAGAACCAGTACTCCTATATGGAGTCCATCAATCAGAAGTTAGAACCAGTACTCCTATATGGAGTCCATCATACAGCAGTTAGAACCAGTACTCCTATATGGAGTCCATCATACAGCAGTTAGAACCAGTACTCCTATATGGAGTCCATCATACAGCAGTTAGAACCAGTACTCCTTCCTATATGGATTCCATCATACAGCAGTTAGAACCAGTACTCCTATATGGAGTCCATCATACAGCAGTTAGAACCAGTACTCCTATATGGAGACCATCATACAGCAGTTAGAACCAGTACTCCTTCCTATATGGATTCCATCATACAGCAGTTAGAACCAGTACTCCTATATGGAGTCCATCATACAGCAGTTAGAACCAGTACTCCTATATGGAGACCATCATACAGCAGTTAGAACCAGTACTCCTATATGGAGTCCATCAATCAGAATTTAGAACCAGTACTCCTATATGGAGTCCGTCATCAATCATAAGTTAGAACCAGTACTCCTATATGGAGTCCATCATACAGCAGTTAGAACCAGTACTCCTTCCTATATGGATTCCATCATACAGCAGTTAGAACCAGTACTCCTATATGGAGACCATCATACAGCAGTTAGAACCAGTACTCCTATATGGAGCATCAATCAGCAGATAGAACCAGGAACCAGTACTCCTATAAGGATTCCATCATACAGCAGTTAGAACCAGTACTCCTATATGGAGTCCATCATACAGCAGTTAGAACCAGTACTCCTATATGGAGTCCATCATACAGCAGTTAGAACCAGTACTCCTATATGGAGTCCATCAATCAGAAGTTAGAACCAGTACTCCTATATGGAGTCCATCAATCAGAAGTTAGAACCAGTACTCCTATATGGAGTCCATCATACAGCAGTTAGAATCAGTACTCCTATATGAAGTCCATCATACAAAAGTTAGAACCAGTACTCCTATATGGAGTCCATCATACAGCAGTTAGAACTCCTATATGGAGTCCATCATACAGCAGTTAGAATCAGTACTCCTATATGGAGTCCATCATACAGCAGTTAGAACCAGTACTCCTATATGGAGTCCATCATGCAGCAGTTAGAACCAGTACTCCTATATGGAGTCCATCATACAGCAGTTAGAACCAGTACTCCTATATGGATTCCATCATACAGCAGTTAGAATCAGTACTCCTATATGGAGTTCATCAATCAGCAGTTAGAACTCCTATATGGAGTCCATCATACAGCAGTTAGAACTCCTATATGGAGTCCATCATACAGCAGTTAGAATCAGTACTCCTATATGGAGTTCATCAATCAGCAGTTAGAACCAGTACTCCTATATGGAGTCCATCATACAGCAGTTAGAACCAGTACTCCTATATGGAGTCCATCATACAGCAGTTAGAACCAGTACTCCTATATGGAGTCCATCATACAGCAGTTAGAATCAGTACTCCTATATGGAGTTCATCAATCAGCAGTTAGAACCAGTACTCCTATATGGAGTCCATCATACAGCTGTTAGAACCAGTACTCCTATATGGAGACCATCATACAGCAGTTAGAACCAGTACTCCTATATGGAGCATCAATCAGAAGTTAGAACCAGTACTCTTATATGGAGTCAGTCCATCAATCATAAGTTAGAACCAGTACTCCTATATGGAGTCCATCATACAGCAGTTAGAACCAGTACTCCTTCCTATATGGAGTCCATCATACAGCTGTTAGAACCAGTACTCCTATATGGAGACCATCATACAGCAGTTGGAACCAGTACTCCTATATGGAGCATCAATCAGAAGTTAGAACCAGTACTCCAGTAGCAGTTAGAACCAGTACTCCTATATGGAGTCTATCAATCAGAAGTTAGAACCAGTACTCCTTTATGGAGTCCATCATACAGTAATTAGAACCAATACTCCGCAATCAGCAGTTAGAACCAGTACTCCTTTATGGAGTCCATCAATCAGAAGTTAGAACCAGTACTCCTATATGGAGTCCATCAATCAGAAGTTAGAACCAGTACTCCTATATGGAGTCCATCATACAGCAGTTAGAATCAGTACTCCTATATGGAGTCCATCATACAAAAGTTAGAACCAGTACTCCTATATGGAGTCCATCATACAGCAGTTAGAACTCCTATATGGAGTCCATCATACAGCAGTTAGAATCAGTACTCCTATATGGAGTCCATCATACAGCAGTTAGAACCAGTACTATATGGAGTCCATCATACAGCAGTTAGAACCAGTACTCCGATATGGAGTCCATCATACAGCAGTTAGAACCAGTACTCCTATATGGAGTCCATCATACAGCAGTTAGAACCAGTACTCCTATATGGAGTCCATCATACAGCTGTTAGAACCAGTACTCCTATATGGAGTCAATCATACAGCAGTTAGAACCAGTACTCCGATATGGAGTCCATCATACAGCAGTTAGAACCAGTACTCCTATATGGAGTCCATCATACAGCAGTTAGAACCAGTACTCCTATATGGAGTCCATCATACAGCTGTTAGAACCAGTACTCCTATATGGAGACCATCATACAGCAGTTAGAACCAGTACTCCTATATGGAGCATCAATCAGAAGTTAGAACCAGTACTCCTAAATGGAGTCAGTCCATCAATCATAAGTTAGAACCAGTACTCCTATATGGAGTCCATCATACAGCAGTTAGAACCAGTACTCCTTCCTATATGGAGTCCATCATACAGCTGTTAGAACCAGTACTCCGCAATCAGAAGTTAGAACCAGTACTCCTATATGGAGTCAGTCCATCAATCATAAGTTAGAACCAGTACTCCTATATGGAGTCCATCATACAGCAGTTAGAACCAGTACTCCTTCCTATATGGAGTCCATCATACAGCTGTTAGAACCAGTACTCCGCAATCAGAAGTTAGAACCAGTACTCCTATATGGAGTCAGTCCATCAATCATAAGTTAGAACCAGTACTCCTATATGGAGTCCATCATACAGCAGTTAGAACCAGTACTCCTTCCTATATGGATTCCATCATACAGCAGTTAGAACCAGTACTCCTATATGGAGTCCATCATACAGCAGTTAAAACCAGTACTCCTATATGGAGTCCATCATATAGCAGTTAGAACCAGTACTTCTATATGGAGTCCATCGATCAGAAGTTAGAACCAGTACTCCTATATGGAGTCCATCATACAGCAGTTAAAACCAGTACTCCTATATGGAGTCCATCATATAGCAGTTAGAACCAGTACTTCTATATGGAGTCCATCGATCAGAAGTTAGAACCAGTACTCCTATATGGAGTCCATCATACAGCAGTTAGAACCAGTACTCCTTCCTATATGGAGTCCATCATACAGCTGTTAGAACCAGTACTCCGCAATCAGAAGTTAGAACCAGTACTCCTATATGGAGTCAGTCCATCAATCATAAGTTAGAACCAGTACTCCTATATGGAGTCCATCATACAGCAGTTAGAACCAGTACTCCTTCCTATATGGATTCCATCATACAGCAGTTAGAACCAGTACTCCTATATGGAGTCCATCATACAGCAGTTAAAACCAGTACTCCTATATGGAGTCCATCATACAGCAGTTAGAACCAGTACTCCTTCCTATATGGATTCCATCATACAGCAGTTAGAACCAGTACTCCTATATGGAGTCCATCATACAGCAGTTAGAAACAGTACTCCTATATGGAGACCATCATACAGCAGTTAGAACCAGTACTCCTTCCTATGTGGATTCCATCATACAGCAGTTAGAACCAGTACTCCTATATGGAGTCCATCATACAGCAGTTAGAACCAGTACTCCTATATGGAGTCCATCATACAGCAGTTAGAAACAGTACTCCTATATGGAGACCATCATACAGCAGTTAGAACCAGTACTCCTATATGGAGTCCATCAATCAGAAGTTAGAACCAGTACTCCTTTATGGAGTCCTTCAATCATAAGTTAGAACCAGTACTCCTATATGGAGTCCATCATACAGCAGTTAGAACCAGTACTCCTATATGGAGTCCATCAATCAGAAGTTAGAACCAGTACTCCTTTATGGAGTCCTTCAATCATAAGTTAGAACCAGTACTCCTATATGGAGTCCATCATGCAGCAGTTAGAACCAGTACTCCTATATGGAGTCCATCATACAGCAGTTAGAACCAGTACTCCTATATGGAGTCCATCATACAGCAGTTAGAATCAGTACTCCTATATGGAGTTCATCAATCAGCAGTTAGAACTCCTATATGGAGTCCATCATACAGCAGTTAGAACTCCTATATGGAGTCCATCATACAGCAGTTAGAATCAGTACTCCTATATGGAGTTCATCAATCAGCAGTTAGAACCAGTACTCCTATATGGAGTCCATCATACAGCAGTTAGAACCAGTACTCCTATATGGAGTCCATCATACAGCAGTTAGAACCAGTACTCCTATATGGAGTCCATCATACAGCAGTTAGAATCAGTACTCCTATATGGAGTTCATCAATCAGCAGTTAGAACCAGTACTCCTATATGGAGTCCATCATACAGCTGTTAGAACCGGTACTCCTATATGGAGACCATCATACAGCAGTTAGAACCAGTACTCCTATATGGAGCATCAATCAGAAGTTAGAACCAGTACTCCTATATGGAGTCAGTCCATCAATCATAAGTTAGAACCAGTACTCCTATATGGAGTCCATCATACAGCAGTTAGAACCAGTACTCCTTCCTATATGGAGTCCATCATACAGCTGTTAGAACCAGTACTCCTATATGGAGACCATCATACAGCAGTTGGAACCAGTACTCCTATATGGAGCATCAATCAGAAGTTAGAACCAGTACTCCAGTAGCAGTTAGAACCAGTACTCCTATATGGAGTCTATCAATCAGAAGTTAGAACCAGTACTCCTTTATGGAGTCCATCATACAGTAATTAGAACCAGTACTCCGCAATCAGCAGTTAGAACCAGTACTCCTTTATGGAGTCCATCAATCAGAAGTTAGAACCAGTACTCCTATATGGAGTCCATCAATCAGAAGTTAGAACCAGTACTCCTATATGGAGTCCATCATACAGCAGTTAGAATCAGTACTCCTATATGGAGTCCATCATACAAAAGTTAGAACCAGTACTCCTATATGGAGTCCATCATACAGCAGTTAGAACTCCTATATGGAGTCCATCATACAGCAGTTAGAATCAGTACTCCTATATGGAGTCCATCATACAGCAGTTAGAACCAGTACTATATGGAGTCCATCATACAGCAGTTAGAACCAGTACTCCGATATGGAGTCCATCATACAGCAGTTAGAACCAGTACTCCTATATGGAGTCCATCATACAGCAGTTAGAACCAGTACTCCTATATGGAGTCCATCATACAGCTGTTAGAACCAGTACTCCTATATGGAGTCCATCATACAGCAGTTAGAACCAGTACTCCGATATGGAGTCCATCATACAGCTGTTAGAACCAGTACTCCTATATGGAGCATCAATCAGAAGTTAGAACCAGTACTCTTATATGGAGTCAGTCCATCAATCATAAGTTAGAACCAGTACTCCTATATGGAGTCCATCATACAGCAGTTAGAACCAGTACTCCTTCCTATATGGAGTCCATCATACAGCTGTTAGAACCAGTACTCCTATATGGAGACCATCATACAGCAGTTGGAACCAGTACTCCTATATGGAGCATCAATCAAAAGTTAGAACCAGTACTCCAGTAGCAGTTAGAACCAGTACTCCTATATGGAGTCTATCAATCAGAAGTTAGAACCAGTACTCCTTTATGGAGTCCATCATACAGTAATTAGAACCAGTACTCCGCAATCAGCAGTTAGAACCAGTACTCCTTTATGGAGTCCATCAATCAGAAGTTAGAACCAGTACTCCTATATGGAGTCCATCAATCAGAAGTTAGAACCAGTACTCCTATATGGAGTCCATCATACAGCAGTTAGAATCAGTACTCCTATATGGAGTCCATCATACAAAAGTTAGAACCAGTACTCCTATATGGAGTCCATCATACAGCAGTTAGAACTCCTATATGGAGTCCATCATACAGCAGTTAGAATCAGTACTCCTATATGGAGTCCATCATACAGCAGTTAGAACCAGTACTATATGGAGTCCATCATACAGCAGTTAGAACCAGTACTCCGATATGGAGTCCATCATACAGCAGTTAGAACCAGTACTCCTATATGGAGTCCATCATACAGCAGTTAGAACCAGTACTCCTATATGGAGTCCATCATACAGCTGTTAGAACCAGTACTCCTATATGGAGTCCATCATACAGCAGTTAGAACCAGTACTCCGATATGGAGTCCATCATACAGCAGTTAGAACCAGTACTCCTATATGGAGTCCATCATACAGCAGTTAGAACCAGTACTCCTATATGGAGTCCATCATACAGCTGTTAGAACCAGTACTCCTATATGGAGACCATCATACAGCAGTTAGAACCAGTACTCCTATATGGAGCATCAATCAGAAGTTAGAACCAGTACTCCTAAATGGAGTCAGTCCATCAATCATAAGTTAGAACCAGTACTCCTATATGGAGTCCATCATACAGCAGTTAGAACCAGTACTCCTTCCTATATGGAGTCCATCATACAGCTGTTAGAACCAGTACTCCGCAATCAGAAGTTAGAACCAGTACTCCTATATGGAGTCAGTCCATCAATCATAAGTTAGAACCAGTACTCCTATATGGAGTCCATCATACAGCAGTTAGAACCAGTACTCCTTCCTGTATGGATTCCATCATACAGCAGTTAGAACCAGTACTCCTATATGGAGTCCATCATACAGCAGTTAGAACCAGTACTCCTTCCTATATGGATTCCATCATACAGCAGTTAGAACCAGTACTCCTATATGGAGTCCATCATACAGCAGTTAAAACCAGTACTCCTATATGGAGTCCATCATATAGCAGTTAGAACCAGTACTCCTATATGGAGTCCATCGATCAGAAGTTAGAACCAGTACTCCTATATGGAGTCCATCATACAGCAGTTAGAACCAGTACTCCTTCCTATATGGATTCCATCATACAGCAGTTAGAACCAGTACTCCTATATGGAGTCCATCATACAGCAGTTAGAACCAGTACTCCTATATGGAGTCCATCATACAGCAGTTAGAACCAGTACTCCTATATGGAGTCCATCATACAGCAGTTAGAAACAGTACTCCTATATGGAGACCATCATACAGCAGTTAGAACCAGTACTCCTTCCTATGTGGATTCCATCATACAGCAGTTAGAACCAGTACTCCTATATGGAGTCCATCATACAGCAGTTAGAACCAGTACTCCTATATGGAGTCCATCATACAGCAGTTAGAAACAGTACTCCTATATGGAGACCATCATACAGCAGTTAGAACCAGTACTCCTATATGGAGTCCATCAATCAGAAGTTAGAACCAGTACTCCTTTATGGAGTCCTTCAATCATAAGTTAGAACCAGTACTCCTATATGGAGTCCATCATGCAGCAGTTAGAACCAGTACTCCTATATGGAGTCCATCATACAGCAGTTAGAATCAGTACTCCTATATGGAGTTCATCAATCAGCAGTTAGAACTCCTATATGGAGTCCATCATACAGCAGTTAGAACTCCTATATGGAGTCCATCATACAGCAGTTAGAATCAGTACTCCTATATGGAGTTCATCAATCAGCAGTTAGAACCAGTACTCCTATATGGAGTCCATCATACAGCAGTTAGAACCAGTACTCCTATATGGAGCATCAATCAGAAGTTAGAACCAGTACTCTTATATGGAGTCAGTCCATCAATCATAAGTTAGAACCAGTACTCCTATATGGAGTCCATCATACAGCAGTTAGAACCAGTACTCCTTCCTATATGGAGTCCATCATACAGCTGTTAGAACCAGTACTCCTATATGGAGACCATCATACAGCAGTTGGAACCAGTACTCCTATATGGAGCATCAATCAAAAGTTAGAACCAGTACTCCAGTAGCAGTTAGAACCAGTACTCCTATATGGAGTCTATCAATCAGAAGTTAGAACCAGTACTCCTTTATGGAGTCCATCATACAGTAATTAGAACCAGTACTCCGCAATCAGCAGTTAGAACCAGTACTCCTTTATGGAGTCCATCAATCAGAAGTTAGAACCAGTACTCCTATATGGAGTCCATCAATCAGAAGTTAGAACCAGTACTCCTATATGGAGTCCATCATACAGCAGTTAGAATCAGTACTCCTATATGGAGTCCATCATACAAAAGTTAGAACCAGTACTCCTATATGGAGTCCATCATACAGCAGTTAGAACTCCTATATGGAGTCCATCATACAGCAGTTAGAATCAGTACTCCTATATGGAGTCCATCATACAGCAGTTAGAACCAGTACTATATGGAGTCCATCATACAGCAGTTAGAACCAGTACTCCGATATGGAGTCCATCATACAGCAGTTAGAACCAGTACTCCTATATGGAGTCCATCATACAGCAGTTAGAACCAGTACTCCTATATGGAGTCCATCATACAGCTGTTAGAACCAGTACTCCTATATGGAGTCCATCATACAGCAGTTAGAACCAGTACTCCGATATGGAGTCCATCATACAGCAGTTAGAACCAGTACTCCTATATGGAGTCCATCATACATCAGTTAGAACCAGTACTCCTATATGGAGTCCATCATACAGCTGTTAGAACCAGTACTCCTATATGGAGACCATCATACAGCAGTTAGAACCAGTACTCCTATATGGAGCATCAATCAGAAGTTAGAACCAGTACTCCTAAATGGAGTCAGTCCATCAATCATAAGTTAGAACCAGTACTCCTATATGGAGTCCATCATACAGCAGTTAGAACCAGTACTCCTTCCTATATGGAGTCCATCATACAGCTGTTAGAACCAGTACTCCGCAATCAGAAGTTAGAACCAGTACTCCTATATGGAGTCAGTCCATCAATCATAAGTTAGAACCAGTACTCCTATATGGAGTCCATCATACAGCAGTTAGAACCAGTACTCCTTCCTGTATGGATTCCATCATACAGCAGTTAGAACCAGTACTCCTATATGGAGTCCATCATACAGCAGTTAGAACCAGTACTCCTTCCTATATGGATTCCATCATACAGCAGTTAGAACCAGTACTCCTATATGGAGTCCATCATACAGCAGTTAAAACCAGTACTCCTATATGGAGTCCATCATATAGCAGTTAGAACCAGTACTCCTATATGGAGTCCATCGATCAGAAGTTAGAACCAGTACTCCTATATGGAGTCCATCATACAGCAGTTAGAACCAGTACTCCTTCCTATATGGATTCCATCATACAGCAGTTAGAACCAGTACTCCTATATGGAGTCCATCATACAGCAGTTAGAACCAGTACTCCTATATGGAGTCCATCATACAGCAGTTAGAACCAGTACTCCTATATGGAGTCCATCATACAGCAGTTAGAAACAGTACTCCTATATGGAGACCATCATACAGCAGTTAGAACCAGTACTCCTTCCTATGTGGATTCCATCATACAGCAGTTAGAACCAGTACTCCAATGTTGGGGGGTGTAGCTAGCTATCCGTCATATCGGGTGGTCAATGTTTTATAATGCGCCTAAAATGGGATAGCGGTCAAATTAGGCGCGGCTGTGAAAGCTTGTAGGCGGTTACCGGAAGTACAAATCTAGACTAAATTTTTGTGGTCGCATTTGGTTTTGATCAGGTCACTAGCTGACTGGCGCTGCTGTCTATTCTCTCTTACGCATCCCGCATACTGATAGAAATAACTTAATAATATTAATAAGACTAAGGCTATGTTTGTATTATCATGTACATTAGCAATTCATTACTGCATTACCGGTAGTGTACTTGATAAAGGTACCGGCTGTTAATATAATACGGTCCGACGGTATCTGAATATGATTATTACCGGTATTGAAAATAAGACTTATAAGAAGACTGAATGCTGGTATGATTGCGATACACGGTAAATATAAATATATGATATAATAATGAAATAGCAGAATAAATGGAAAAGCATACGCTATAATCAGTATGAATAAGAATGAATGAATGCTGATTATACTGACTAAAACTAATTGTAAGTTGCCAATTACTATAAGTCACTGTGAGAAAGATAAAACACGATGCGACCACCTAGACTCTAGACTGAAGATCGCATAACAAAATAGTTCAACTAACTAGCTAGGTCAACTGGCAATACATAATGAGTGAAGTCTGAATTGTGCTACCGGTAAAATGCTAAGGTGCTGAATTGAACAATTACTAATCAAATACTGAATATACAGCTCTGAATCAGGCATTTATATGACGGGACGGCGTTCTACATATTCTACCGGCTTATCCAATCAGAACTTAGTATGCTCGCTACCTATACTATATGACACAGCACATTTCCTATGATATTAGATAATAGAGGCGAACAGACTCCTCCGTAAGATGTTTTACCGAAATATCTTAAAAAAAATAAATATTAAAGTGGTAGCCGATATTATCTAACTAAATGAAGAAATCAACGTTCTAAACGAATATGATCTTAACATTGTAGGAAAATATATATAGTTTCATTATTGATAAATAATGTAAGATAAAGATAAAATGAAAATAATCTATAATATTCTAAAGAAACTATTCTCAAATATGTGCTACAAAATTGGAAATGAATTTCGAATCATTACGAAAAATAGTACTATTGACCACGGCCTAAGCACATCAAATTAGCGCAATGTAACTGGTAGAAATAATCATAATACAAAATAATTAACAAAAATATGAAAGTTGTATCAGGATTAGTGTTAACATACCGTAAGTAAATATAACACCTTATAGTATATGGCACGTAACACATATATTTGTATACAATACATAAAACACAAAGAAATTAACATAAGGAAATATAACACCTTATATACTTACACGAATTTTACAATACAAATTAGATATATCAGTCAGGGTTAGGTATATCAATATGCAATATACACAGTGGAGAATAATTATTACAGCAATGAACAATAATACATAAAATAATATAAATATAACGTTTATATTCAAGAACAAACTAATGATTAAATACGATATGTCCTAAGTTACAAATTTACGTCCGCTTCCTGTTTAAATACGATTTAAATGCGGATGTAAAGTATCGATTGTGGTTGTTTAGATAGACTAGTAGGGTGTATCCTTCCCGTACGCGCGCCAAAATCGAATCGTGCCGCCGAAAACGAACCGAACCGACATGCCGTATCAACGAATGAGCGTAAAATCCCTGGCCTGCTAGAGTACCGGTAACAAGACTCTTGCAAAAGGATCCAAAATCGAATCGAATCGAAACGCCGAAATGAACCGAACCCACATCTCGTATCAACGAACGGGCGCAAAATCCCTGGCCTGCTAGAGTAAAAAGATCATTGCAAGCCATACGATCTCCAGTGAATTGAGTTTACACTGCCAAGGTATCTTCAAAGAAATTAAATCGAGTTGAGTTCGTCAGTAAAATCATCGAATCCAATATCGCAAATCATCACGATTAAACGTTACGTATATAATCATAATCTTTCATTAAAATATCATTGACTAACACATAATTGAACAATTATCGCTATTATCGGTATATAATTATCTTATCTCCATTAACATAATACAATAATCTCCATTAAATAAACTAGAGATGAATTATATATTTCCCTCATAACCATTAAATATTCAACATAAATTGAGGTATTTAACAATATCATCTTCTTGGCAACATCTCTCTAGCAACAAAGCAACAATATACATTTCATATTGGTTATTCTTATATGTCCTTCATCTAGACGGCTCTGGATCCACTGATTCGATTCGATGTTGCCCTCAACTCCTCTTTGGATCCACTGATTCGATTCGATGTTGCCCTCAACTCCTCTCTACCGGTTAAAAAAAAAAACCGCTCCCCTTGCCATGGTCTTTTTTACAGTACCGGCATCTAGATGTACAGTATTATATTTTATGTCCCGTCTCAGTAAAGAATAAAATATAAATAGTCACTCAAATGAGATTCCTACCGGTACGTAGAGTAGAAATGAAAAGAAATTCAATAAAGAAGTTAACAATTAATGAGATGATAGAGCATCTCTGGTTTTCTACATTTTCTATATTATAATTTCAAGAAACAGTCTATTAATTAATAACTTGTTTTCTACAAACCTAGCTAACTGTCAATGTCAAATTTTTAACCACTTCCTTTAGTAGGAAATGCTTACAATTAGTAAGATGATTAGTAAGTATATATTAGTAACATTAGTAGTATTAGTAATGTCACTGCCATACATACATACACATACGCGCGCGCGCTTGACTCACTAGGCTTCATCTGCCTCCAAGAGACATAGTTTGTTTACCCCTCTAATTTGGAATGCCTTGGGCCCTGTTTTAATTTTTACGGACCTAACAGTGCCATCAGATCCAGGATAGACCTCAACGATTCTCGCCATATTCCAGCGATTTCTAGGCTGGATTGGGGAGTCGTTGACCAAAACTAGGTCACCAATCCTTACGTTCCTACAAGGCGCCTGCCATTTAGATCGTTTGAGCAGCGTTGGAAGATAGTGTTGCTGCCAAACCTCCCAGAACTGGTTTGCTATTTGCGCACTACGGCGCCACGAGTCTTTGGAACTAAATTCTCTCGTATCTGGTGGTTGCACTGTAAGTGCCGGTGAATCTCCTACAAGCAAGATATCATTAGGAGTTATCGGAGTTATTCCTGTAGGATCTTCTACTGGTGCGAATAGAGGCCTGCTGTTTATGGCATACTGTATCTCACAAAGAGCAGTTCTATATGCATCTAATGTATCAATACGATCTGTCGTCGCTTTCAAACCTTGCTTAACGGATCTTATCATTCTTTCCCAAGCTCCTCCTGTATGAGGATTGTATGGGGCATTGAATTTCCATTCTACATTTCGTGCACTTAATTGAGATTTAATGTACTCTTGATCATTATTCAATGCTTCTGCAACCTCGAGAAGCTCATTCTCAGCTCCTACAAAATTACTCCCACAATCAGAGTACATATTTTGAACATTACCCCTAGAAGAAATAAATCTCCGAAATGAGGCCATAAATGCTGCAGTTGATGCATTCTCTGCGATATCCAAATGCACAGCCCTACTAGCCATGCAAGTATACATAACGCCGTAAACTTTGACTCTTGTTCTATTTACTTTAAGAACAATTGGACCCCAATAATCTACTCCTGTATATTGAAAAGGAGCAGAGTTATGGTCTACTCTGGATTTTGGTAAATCTGCCATACGAGGCTGTAAGAGTTTATGCTGGATTGCTTTACAAATTATGCATGTTTTAAGAACCTTTCTTATTCTAGGGCGGACATTTATCACCCAGTACTCTCTCCTTAAATGTGATAAGACATGATCCTCCCCTCTGTGAATAAGAAGAGTATGTGAATCCCAAATCAAGCCTGGGATAATTAATGAATTCTTGGGAATAATGATTGGTTCCCTCTCAGCTAATGACAAGTGTGTTGCCCTTTTAATTCTAGAATTAACAACAAGAATTTGGTCGCCATCCCTGAATTTAGGACATAAGGTACGAAGAGAAGAATTTGGACTTATCTCTTTTCCTAACTTCAATGCATCCATCTCTGTCCTATAGACTTTATGTTGTTCATACTTAATAATGGCTATTGTACTTGATTGTATTTCTGCGAGATTTAATATTCGAGCAGGTTTGATATGATCCCGTCTCCATTGGACAAGTCTTCTAATCCATGATAGTGCTCTCGCAGATTGCCGAAAACTTGAAAAATATGATACGAATTTGTCTGTAATTACTTCACTTTCTGGTGGTGCGGGCGATGTATAATAGAACCGAGAAGTTGATGGTAGTTCTGAGTATACTTCCGCATCACTATCTAACTTTTGTAGTAATGGGTCTTGAGAAATGGGTTTGTGCTTTTCAAACACATCCTTTTCTTTCAGGAAGTCTGGACCATTCCACCAGTCTTCAGATTTAACTAGTTTGGCAGCTGTTAGTCCTTTTGTTAAATGATCTGCAGGATTTACTTGAGTTTTAACATAATACCATTGATCAGGCTCAGAACTTGCTGAAATCTCTGTTACTCTATTTGCTACAAACATTTTATAGCGAGCAGTTTGATTATTAATGTATTGTAAAACTGTGGTTGAGTCAGACCAATAGTAATGTTGTAATGGCATGTCTACAATTCTTAGTTCCGCCTTAACAATTGAAGCTAACTGTACAGCTACTACTGCAGCTTGCAGCTCTAATCTGGGTATAGATAACTGTTTAATTGGTGCTACTCTTGCTTTAGATGTTACAAAGGCTGTCTGAATACCTTCGTTTGGATCTTTTGGTATTTGTCGCAAATATGATACAGCACCATATGCATACTGAGATGCATCACAGAAATGATGTAATTCGTACTTATCCTCATCATGGCGGTTATTAAAATATGGTCGACTAACTATCAACTCCGAGATTCCTTCTAACTGGGATCTCCAAGCTAACCATTCTGATTCTAGAAATGGTGGTAATTTAATATCCCACCCAAGTTTCTCCCTCCACATTTCTCGCATCAGCATCTTGCCATTAAGAGTTAGTGGGGTTAAGAAACCAATAGGGTCATAGATTGAATATAACGAACTATAGCACCCACGTTTTGTTAACTTACATGGTGCTATACTCGCTGAGTAACTGAAATTATCTGTCTTAGGTGACCATCTGATCCCTAATGCCCTACTCACTTCAGGTAGCTCTACAACAGGTGTTCCGGGAATTTCATCGAATTCCAATCGCATCGGTGCAGTTGATATAGGTGCTACTTTACCTACAGGTAACATATTAAGAAGCTGTTCTGAATTTGACTGAAATTTTGTCAGGTTAAAACCTCCTAACTTTACACAGTTAATTAGACCTATAGAAAGTTTGTATGCCTCTTCTACTGTAGGTTTTGAATCCATTAGATCATCGACATAAAAACTTTCCTTGATAGCTTTGATAATAGGTGGTGCAAACGAGTTACAATTATCTACACCACACTGTTGAAGGCTAGAGGTAGATGCATAAGGTGAATCGGCTAAACCAAATGCTTTTACCAACATCCTTAATACTTGTACTGAATCAATATCTTCTAATTCTGCTGAGTCTACTGGTTTCTGGAACCATAAGATCCTCATACAGTCATTGTCCTCTGGTGGTGTCCTTACTTGCAAAAACATTTTCTCAATGTCTGCTAAAATACAGATCTTATGTCTTCTGAATCTCAGCAAAATGCCGAAAATTGTATTATAAATATTTGGACCTTCATGTAGGTACGAGTTAAGACTCTTCCCTTTGTATTTCGCTGCTGCATTGTTTACTATTCTTATTTTTGTCTTATTTTCCACAAAGTGCGTCGGCAAATAATATGTCTTGTCTGTTGTTGTCTTAATTTGCTCGGGAGTCAACAATTCTGCCATCCCCTCATTCAGATAGCCCTGTAAAATTTCCCTATACTTGGGAAGTACATCTGGACGTTTTGCTAAACGTTTCTTTAAAGAATGTAAACGTTGTAGTGCTAATGGGAAATTATTTTCCAGTTTGAGGTTGTCAGTTTTCCATAGCATGCCCATGGAATAATGACCATTGACTAATTTCAATGTCTTGTTGCGAATTTCTATGCAACGTTTGTCAACTTTCGAGAGTCCAAGTTGATGCTCATCTTCTGTTGGATCAGGATCATGGTTAATCTGCATATAAATATCATCATGTATGTCTGAATCAACATTGCCATTCTTAGGTGATTGAATAAAATGGAAATTCTTGATGCCAGTGCTATTTTTCTCAATTTCTGTCGTAATTGAACCTATCATTGTCCATCCTAGTGGTGTTTCCACTGCGAAAGGTTCGTCAGGACCATTATATGGACTCTCATTCAAATGTCGATGTATCCCTGGTGCATTCATTCCTATAATCAGAGTTACATTTGGAATATCTACTTTAGGATAATCAAGAATTCCCAAACGTGTATAATGTCTAATAATATCCATTTTGATATTACTT
>JAUCBJ010002121.1:0-55682 GCA_032718475.1 Nemertoderma westbladi | reverse complement strand
TATTATACTAAATAAATATATATCATTATATCATTATTATACTATCATTGATCGTGAACTGATCTGAGGAAACAAATTGATAAGTATGAAATTACAAAAAGTGGCTGTTTTAACTAATTAGCAGTAATAAACATAATTTCGAAATAGAAACCGTTCTGGTTTCGAATCTGGTTTATTATCTATCACTACTGGCACAATCAAATGTCTTTGTGATTTATTTTCGACAAATTTTTCAATCCATGTAGGCCACCCACTTCCATCCTTCCAATTGAAGGATTCTTATAATTATTTTTTTAATCATGGAGTCCATTTCCCCACAGTCGAGTCTACAGGAAGTGCCATTTGATTCACCCTCCAGGGAGCACCATTTTAAAGTGTTCTTCAGTGAGACATTTTAAATAGTTGATGTATCTTTTACATGAGCAAAGAATAGGTTAAATTTGGAAGACATTGTCAATAATGTCATGTAGGCCTATTAAACAGCTGGAGATACATTTGACATGTTTAGTTTAATTAAATACTTATTAACTGAGGAATATAAATAAAGGTGTATATTATATTATATAAAAATTGTATATATATATATATATATATAAAATATATTATATAAAAATTGTATATATTTATGTATATATATAAATATATTGTATAAAAATAGCTAATTACAGCAGTGATGCAGCAATTGGATACCAATTGCTTATTAAATTGCTGTATTGTTTTGTTTTACACACCTGCCTTTCTATTCATATTCATGTTCTTTTAGTTCATTTGATATCTTAAACAAATATTATAATTATATGTTCACGCTTCGCCTTCTACTTTAAAAAAAATGTCTGATGAGCATACTCCTCTGTTAATTGATAATGTTCAAGCAGCTGCAAGTAGTGTCAACAATGTTCAAGCTGCTGCAAATAGTGTCAACAATTTTCAAGCTGCTGCAAGTAGTGTCAACAATGTTCAAGCTGGTGCAAGTAGTGTAAACAATGTTCAAGCTGCTACAAATAGTGTCAACAATGTTCAAGCTGCTGCAAATAGTGTCAACAATGTTCAAGCTGCTACAAGTAGTGTCAACAATGTTCCTCAAACACTTGCTGCAAACAATATCAACACTATTCCTCAAGCAGCTGGTAGTAGTGCCAACACTGTTCTTCAAGCACCTGTTAGTAGTGTCAACACTGTCCATCAAGCACCTGTTAGTAGTGTCAACACTGTCCATCAAGCACCTGTTAGTAGTGTCAACACTGATCAGCAAGCAGCTGTGAATAATGTAAACAGTGCTTCGCCAAAGACTGGAAACTGTGGTCGCTCATGTGGGTTGCAATACTCTTTAGGTGTTGTGGTCTTTGGGACTGTTGTCATAGTAACACAAATGGTTCAACCTCAATGGATACCTACATACACTGACGCAGCTGCTATTGTTGTATACATACTAGGGATATGTTCTGCAATTATTATTATTAAGCTAAAGAAAGAAGAAAGATCCGAAAAAAAGGGTCATATTGTAAACGGCTTCGACCAAGTAGCATGTGGTGTATGTGGATTCATTGGAATGCTGAATGCAGGACTGCAAATAGCTGCATATGTCCTATTTAAAAAAAGGTGTGGTACGTCTGCAGCAGAACCAGTTGCATACACACTAAAAATTGTTTTTGTCACCAGTCAGTTCATCCTAATAGCGCGAATTTCTAACTACTACCTGCAACCTAAGCGGCGATGGATTATCAGAATGGCCCTAGCTCACATGCTAGCTACTAATTTATACATTTGGATTTATCTACTGGTGGAAGAAGCTCGGGATGACTTGGGTAATGATGATTATACAATGTCGGAAATTTTGAGCCCATATTTAGGAAATGTATCATCTAATCATTCATGTGATTTTAATTACACTGAACTCGGTAGAACTATTATATCTCTCAAGCCATTTTTGTATGTTTGTACCGTTGAATATGCTGTTGTCGCTGCCTCTGTTGTGTTTACAATGATGCAAGCAATGGATGATAAACCGGGAGGCACATTAGTCGAGGAGAGAGTAGAGGTAAACCCAGCACTTACATTTCAGCACTCCCTAACAGGATTTATATTTGGAGCTATATCAGTCTTTATAATGATCATAATGATTGGTTGTTATCTATCAATAGACAATCAAGACAATAAAGACAAACAAGTAAAAGACAATAATAAACAATCAATATTGACACTGTATGAATCAATATTAACATCATTGGGAATTATTATGGTTATTGCTACACTATTAGCATGGAGATATTTGTACCATAACGATTTTTCCACAGAGGGGGATAATGCTTTGGATAGAAATATACTGAAGGTTGGTCTCTTCGGGATGTTCATTGCTGGTGGATTCAGCAGTGTCGCCGCGTTCTGGTCAAGCGGCTACAATGGGCCTGAATCAATTTCATGGTTGCTAAGACCATTGTTTATTCTTGAAACTGGAATTCAAACAGCATTTATATTTGATGGAATGCAAAGAAAACCTTCTGATGCAGATTCAATCAGCCATCAAGCTGTGATGTTTTTAATTATGGCCAATGTTGCCTTTTGGGGTGTGAGTATCTTTGAAGTAAATATATCTGATGTGAATCCCATGCAGATATCGTTCTTTAAAGAACGCAACTGGAAAATTATGTCTCACACATGCGGCCCACTCCAAGTTCTATTTCGCTTCCATTCTGCTGCTTGTTTGTACCATATTTGGAAAAAAGCCTACAGAAAGCCTACTGAAATTCGCCAGAATCCATAATTGGGAATGGAAATTTAGGTTGAGTATACTGGTTCCTCTTGATAGGAAATAGGAAATGGACTCTACTAGGTGATCTGGAAGTAATTCTATTACAGTAAAGGGATATAATAATTTTGACTAAGAATTATCTGCTTCACTGTTTCGGATATGTAACAGAAATACTTACAAATGAGATCGTTCCTTGCTTATATAACTCTTTAAAACAATCTGGAATCCGTATAGTTTATAATTTTGTTTCCGTAGACAGGAAATACTTCCAACTGCATAAAACAAGTTGAAATAACCTTACAATGTTTTAAAACGTAGGACAATTCCAAAGAGAGCCATTTGTCCTCTAATTCAATTCTCCAGGGGCAATTATCTGGGAGCAATTGTCTTCGGAGGGCAAATTGTACAGGACGTAATCGACCAAGGTCTATTGTCATGCTGCTGTTTTATTGGCTAGAATAATTTAGTAATAATATTAACCTTATATCTTTGGATTATATCTCCAACTATATATTTTACTGTTTTAGTTACAAAGTTATGCTCATTTGAATCACAATCCAATTGTTTATTTATATGGATTCCTCATTATATTTAAAAACTACCCATTTTCAATTTTTGTTTACTTTGTGAACCACTCAATCATTCACTGTCTACCAGTACAAGTTCGTGGGGCATCGCGCCGCACGGGTACTTGAGCAAGTTCGATACAAGTTCGATTTGATCTGGTGTCAAAAGTTCGAGAGGTATTTGCCCGTAACTTTCAGAAATATTCAAAGTTTTTCTTAGTATGACCATACAAAATTTGATTAAAATCTTCAAATTATTTACATAAATATTATAGGGCAAATGAGTAAAAAATATAGGGCATGAAAAGTAATAAAATTATATAGGGCATTAAAGTAATTATATAGGGCATAATAAGTAAAAAATATAGGGCATGAAAAGTATATTTCATTTTTCATTACAGATGGACGGACAGACAGACGGACATTAAATGTTGCCCTATTTACTAATTATAATTGTGTGCTAAGGCTCGCCTTTACAGCCTCGCTCACCCCACAGGTTAACTGGGTGTTGATTTGCACTAAATATAAACTTGTACTCCTCAAAGGAAATAACAGAGATTTTCTATATTCAAACAAGAGAAGTACAGAACAAATATAATTAGCCAGTAGACCTAACCAATAGGAACAAATATGATATCCAATTACTGAACTACAAAGAAGTATAATGAATTATTAAATATGACACAAATGAAATGAATGAAATTGATCTCCTTGATTAATAGTGATATTTATATATAAACTTTCCCCAAATGCTTATGCCACTGTACCCAGTAAGAAGTAGCAGATATCCGGCAACTACAGTTATACACATTGACTTTGCGGATGACATCGCGCTGTATGACCACAATTGATAATAATCAACTAAGGAAGGTTGACGACTACCAGTACCTTGGCTCATGGATAGAGTAGAGAGCAGCAAAAAAGACATAAGTTAGGAAAGCAAAGGCATGGGTAGCTATATCCAAAATTGATACTATCTGGAAATCAGACCACCTCTACAGGCACCTGAAGAACAAGTTCAGTAAACACTTCCACTCTTGGTTCTCAAAGGAATACCTGTTCAACAATTATGGGTGATCTTCCACTGTAAACCCCTCTTTTTTGTTTTCTGGGTGATCTTCCACAGGAAACCATTCCTCTCTGTTTTCTAAAGGAATGCCTGTTCACCACCATACCATAGGTGATCTTCCACAGTAAAACCTTCCAATCTGTTTCCTAAAGGAATGCCTGTTCACCACCACCACCATGGGTGATCTTCCACTGCGTTTTCTAAAGGAATTATGTGATGTTATCTTTAATTCAGGCCAATGCCCATATACAATATTATAGTGATGCATAGATAAATAGCACAACATAGTGTTAAGTATGTAAAATATGTACTGTAGATATTGCTATTAATTAGTAGATAGTAGAACACTACTACTACTAGGTCGAGCGAACTCGGACAGTGGAAATGAGATCCTTCCAGGCTTCCCGATTCTCCATAGTTGTCGCAATTTCGTTTCTTCCAAGTTCAGTATCCCTTTCAAGTTGATCTATATATGTTATGGCCGGTCGTCCATGACTACGCTTTCCATGAGTTGGTTGCCAGAGAAGTAGATCTGGTATGACCTCGTCTTTACTTCGCCAGCAGTGCCCACTGAATCTTAATCTGCATTCACGGAGGGTGGTGGTTGATACCGGTGGTATTGTACCATAAAGCTGGGCATTTGTCATGTGTTGTCTCCAGCTGATGTTTAGGGCTGCCTTTAGTAGTCTTGTGTAGCAACCATCAATTGTGATAAGTTGTTTAATTGATTTAGTCAGTGTCCAGATCTCTCACCCCCATATAAAAATACACTTTCCACTATGGCTCGAAAGAACTTAGTCTTCAGGTGCCTGGAGAGATCTGATTTCCAGATGGTATCCATTTTTGATAGAGCTACCCAAGCCTTTGCTTTCCTACAGCTAGCAGTTAGCAGCTGCAGAAACAGTTCCTGTATACCCTCGAAACAGGAAAAGGGCCCCCTGGACTGACAACAAAATTCAAAAGTGCCGAAACGACCTTCATAAGGCGCAGAAAGAGTCCCGACTCAAACAGACTTTAGCGGCCAAGAATGCAGTTAAGGCTGCATCTAGGTCCCTGAACAGGCAATACTCTGTTAATCTACAGGAGCTAATAAACCAACAGGTTGATGCCATCAATGATGCTGACGACAGCAGGCAATCATCCCAGGCATGGAAATAGATCAATCTGCTTACTGGGCGGAAAAGCCAACCAACCACCAAGGTTAAGGCTGAATCACCATCCGATCGCCTCAATGGTTGGAAAGCCCACTTTGAAAAGCTCCGCAATAATGACAGGGTATTGCCAGATAACTTTATAGAAGTAAAAGTGTCTGAGTCTGTACTCCCAGATATTCCCATTGGCATTTGCAGAAGTGAATGCTGCTGCAAAGAGCATTAAGACCAATCGTGCCAGTGGAGTAGATGGTGTTCCCCCTGAGGTCTTTAAAATACCTGAGTGTTTAAAGCTCATCTATCCCATCATAGTAGACATGTATCGAACAACAAGAGTCCCACAAGAAATGAAAACAAATAAGTTGGTGCCAGTTCCCAAGAATTGCAACCTAACACTCTATGGTTCTTTTCGGGGAATCTCATTGATCTCGATTGCTGCAAAGCTATACAATAGGATTCTATTAAATCGCATCAGGGATCCCATTGAGAGACTGCTCCGTGGAAATCAGAATTGGTTCCGTAAAGGTCGTGGGACCATGGAGCCCATTTTGGCACTTAGAAGGATAATTGAAGAATTATCAAAAAAGAAAGACAGGCATCTGGCTGTTATCTTTGTTGACTTCTTCAAGGCCTTTGATTCAGTCTCTCGCTCACGTATGTTCAGCATACTTTCATTATATGGGATTCCTGATGAAATTATTGCAGCAATCAGATCAGTATACGATGGTTCGACAACATTTGTGTCTACTGTTGACGGTGACACAGAACCATTTGAAGTGTTATGGGGCGTCCTCCAAGGAGACACACTTGCACCATTCTTGTCCATTATTGGGGTTGACTATGTTCTACGCATGTCCTTAGATCATCATAATGATGATGGGGTGATGATAACTCCACCTATTGGCTCCAGAAGTCGAGGTAATCCTGCCAAGTACCTAACTGATCTAGACTTTGCTGATGACTTAGGAGTACTCTCAGAATCATTAGAGGGAGCCCAACGGCTCCTCAGCTCATTAGAACATGCTGTTTCTAGTGTTGGTCTTTTTATTAACTCCAGAAAGACCAAAATTCTGACAGTTAACTTTGAAAGTCCTCAGCAAGTCTCTGATCGGATGAGCATAAGCTCAAAGGATGGTATGCTTGAGCATGTGGACGACTTCTGTTACCTGGGATCATGGATCCGGAAGTCAGGGGAGGACCTTCGAATACGTAAGGGAAAGGCATGGGCAGCCTTGAATAGGCTTTCCAGGATTTGGAAGTCAACGAGAATTAATCGGAAACTTAAGGTCCGATTATTTAGAGCAGCAGTAGATCCAGTACTCCTCTATGGGAGTCCATGCTGGGCTCTAACTGCTGAGGACACCAAATCTCTGGATGGCACATTCACAAGAATGCTATGCCGGGTTCATTGTGTCAAGTACAATCCACACATCTCCACACAGACACTATATAACATTGGAGGTGTCTCATTGGTTCCCCCAAGCTTGACACTAGAACAAAATCGCCTCCGCTTTGCAGGACATTGCTTTCGTCGTGAGGACCAGCCAGTGCATAATCTTGTACTTTGGCAGCCTCATGGAGTGAATAAGCATGGTGGACAGCCCATGACTTTCTTGAGACGCATCTTAAAGGACACTGGCCTTGAAGATGCGGATGATCTAGCAAATGTCATGGGTGATAGGGAGTTGTGGCGGTGCAATTTTGTCGCTAAGCCGGCACAGCATTCTTAAAAATGCAGCTGCAATGCAGCATGCCGATCCTAGTAAGATGCGTCTCAAGAAAGTCATGGGTTGTCCACCATGCTTATTCACTCCATGTGGCTGCCAAAGCACAAGATTATGCACTGGCTGGTCCTCACGGCGAAAGCAATATCCTGCAAAGCGGAGGCGGCTTTGCTCTAGTGTCAAGCTTGGGGGAACCAATGCGACACCTCCAATGTTATATAGTGTCTGGTTGGAGATGTGTGCATTGTATTTGACACAGTGAACCTGGCGTGGCGTTCTTGTGAATGTGGCATTCAGAGATTTTGTGTCCTCACAAGTTAGAGCTCAGCATGGACTCCCATAGAGGATTACTGGAACTACTGCTGCTCTAAATAATCGGACCTTAAGTTTCCGATTATTTCTATGTGACTTCCAAATCCTGGAAATCATATTCAAGGCTGCCCAGTCCTCGCCTGTTCACAACCATGGGTGATCTTCCACAGTAAACCATTCCATTCTGTTTCCAAAGAAATGCCTGTTCACCACTTATGGTTGATATTCCACAGGAAACTCTTCCTCTTTGTTATATGGGTGATCATCCACAGTAAACTTACTTACTCTTTGTTTTGTTTAAAGTTACTTTGGTTCCAATTTATCGACCGGTCAAGGATGAAAGCCTGCGTTTGATAAATGGATAAATTGTATTTGATATATGTTTTATGTGTGTTCTATATTTTATATATTAACTTACTTAACTTACTTAGTCAATAAAATTATATATGTAAAAATATGATACTCAGGGGTTTCTAAATCGAGAATTGAATCGATCGATGTCTTTCAACTAAGCTCTTCCGGGGTAATGTGTCAGGATACATCAATAATGTATGACTTGCGATGCCCCTCATTATGTGATGGGCGGATCGCATATGTTACCGTATATTCTACCACATATGTTGCAAACGTCCATAACTAACTCACTATAGTACCCCTATCTTGTTCTGCTCGAACACAGATCCGGAAATCCAAATTATTTATCATTGAATAACTCTCCGTTGCTTGATTTAATTCATATTTATTTTATTCAGTTTAAATACCAATGCGCCATAGGAAAGGACTTTGGTAACCCAAGTATTATGTAACGGTGGGTCCTCTTCTTTTTTACCAAAATATATCCATATTTGATATTGCATCAATTGTTACTCCAATAAGTGGGATCGGGGGAGGATGTATGATGGAAAATAGATGAAGGAGGATATAATAATATCATATATTATTATACATATTATTAATATATTTATTAATTATTAATTATGTATATACATGTCGGAAATAAATAAAATGAAAATAATAAAGATTAATAAGAAGAATAATAAAGTGTCTTGGGCAGATCATTCATTAATTGGTAATTAAAGGTAACGACATACTCACTAACGGGGGATTGTACCTACGGGCTGAGTACTATTTTGGGCTTAATGTCCTGATTCTATATTTTTTTCGTTTGTGGCGTGTAAGGCTCTTGTGTTTATAAAATTCACTGGGTAGAGAGCTATTCAGCTGGCGGGGTAATAAATTACAAACTAACAGTTGATGTTTGCTTACTTGTTGGGGATAGAGTGAGAGAGTAATAAACATGGCAAGTAATATACTTATCTGCAGTTTGGGCCTATCCATTCTATCAATAGTAGCAAGCTTACTAGGAGAGCTTGCCCCTCATGAGCACCAGCTGCTGGTGTTTCTATCATTGAGTCTCTGGCGATTTTCGTGTTATGGGGCTTCGTGTTGAGGGGAGGGAAACTCTTTAATGTTTAATTTTCATTCTCGACTTTCTGAAGGCCAGTTTACAAGTGGCAACTTTTTGAGCAACTTTCTCGGCAAATTGTAGAGCAACCCAAATTGCCGATCAAGTTGCTCCATGTAAACACTTAAGTTGCTGAAAAAAAGTTGCCGTGAAAGTTGCTCAAATTTTACGGCAACTTGAATGAATTTGCGTGGGCGAATTAAAGCGGGATAATCAAATTAAATTAAACAGTATTAGATAAAGCGGTTTTTTGTGAGAGAAATACAGAAATCCAATTTTTTGTTGAAAAATACCTTTTATCATGAGGATTTTGTTCTTGAACAAATATAGTAAGATTGTAGCTAGAAATTTTGATTTTGTGTTAGCTAGTACTTTTTATTATCTAGTACAATAAAAATTTATAATTTGAAAAAAAATTCTTGTGAAAATCACTTTTATTATTGCTTTTATTATTTATTAGCTATCATAAATTTTACTAGCTATCATGATAATTTAATTGAAAAATTTATTTCAAATTAAAAAAAAATATATTTTATTCAATTTATACACGTATTATAACCAACCATTACATGCTTTTTAAATACAAACCCGGTCTTTGCTGCAGTAATAAATAATTGTTACTGCAGTAAGAAATAAGTGTTACTGCAGTAATAAATAAGTGTTACTGCAGTAAGAAACAATTGTTACTGCAGTAATAAATAATTGTTACTGCAGTAATAAATAATTTTTACTGCAGTAAGAAACAATTGCTACTGCAGTAATAAATAATTGTTACTGCAGTAATAAATAATTGTTACTGCAGTAATAAATAATTGTTACTGCAGCAATAATTATTTGTTACTGCAGTAACAAATATTTATTACTGCAGTAACAATTATTTATTACTGCAGTAACAAATATGGAGGCATTTTTATTGTTTCCTAGAGGTTTTTATTCATTTATATTTTGACCCTTTAGAGACGCCATAGAAAACAGGGCCTTTAATGTTGCCCATCGGTGTATACCAGCCGTGTGGGCTCAATAAAAGTTGACTACAATATTTAAATCTGGCAGCAGTGTACAGACGCACATTCAAATTATTCGATATTATTTGAATTATTTAAATACGATATTGTGTCTGTGGTTTTCCACCCAACCTGAATAAGTGGTAGGCCAAATTGGTCTAGGTCGCCAAGAGCAGGTGCTGGTTGCTCGTACAATTACTCTATCTCAATCTATCTCATCTTTATTGATTTCTCAAAATCATATGACAATGTGCTCGACAAGCATCCTCGACAAGTTTACTTATTAGTGTATCATATTATTTATTTATTATAGTAGGGCCTATATCGATATTAATATATGTTTATTATTTATTAGTATATGTTATTAGTATGTTTATTATTTATTACTATATATTATTAGTATATCGAATACGTATTAAAATTTGGCATGGACTCCCATAGAGGAGTACTGGAACTACTGCTGCTCTAAATAATCGGACCTTAAGTTTCCGGTGAATTCTGTGTGACTTCCAAATCCTGGAAGGCCCATTCAATGCTGCAAATGCATTTCCCTTACGTATTCGAATTTGGATGGAATTTATCGACTACTGTACTCTTACCTATATTCGCAACCTAATTGATACTAACGAATTTTGATGAGTTTCAACGATGGTGAATTATTTATTACAGACAGGTGCAATCAATGTGTGCGCAAAGCATAACTACATACAATCGCCTGCCTTCCATTATATATAATTTATTCATATACTTGAATAAGATATACATATAATGCATTGTAACATAATACATTAATAGTAACATATGATACATTATCATCAATTTACTTAAGGAATATTTAATCTTGACAGGTTCCTCCCCTACCTTCCTACCTTTTCCCTATATTATTGAATTTATAATGTAATTTATATAATTCGAGCTGTACCAACTGGGAATAGCTGAGAGAATTAGAGGGATATTGTTTGGTACAGATCAATTGTTATCGTATTCCTTGCCAATATTATATAATTTTTTAATGTATTCATATTAAATTTGTGAAGTATTAGAAAAAAGTGTTAAGAAAAAAGTGTTAGAAAAAAGATACGATATTCCGAAGCGGAATAAATTTTCTAGTCATTTTAAATCACTAATAATGTATGTTTTTGACGTCTTTTGTCCGCCTTTATTTCCAATTTCAGGTTCCTCAGGTAGCAGTAGCCCTACAGCTGTTCTCTTAGTACCGGTATCAGTATAGAGCAGTATATATTACACCATGACCCGTAATATAGTGTCATTTTCTGATGACACGGACCCCCCTCCCCCCCCCCCCCCCCCAAAAAAAAATTATTTTTCTACAAATCTTTATCATATTGCTTGAAATTTAAAACACAACTAGTTCAACTCACCGTGGTTATTACCATGAAGCCGGAATTTTCGATTTCGCCTTTAAATTTTATTTATAAGCGTTTTAAAAAAGTGTCTTTTGCGAAATCGCACCCTCTGTATCATTATTATTATTATTATTATTATTATTATTATTATTATTATTATTGTCGTACATGGACATTCCAATATTATTGCAATGCACAGTACAGATAAAGACTAATATAAGATAGATATAGATATAATAGCACAATATAAGATAAATCATACAGTAGTGGCCTAAAATATTAATGGTAATATAGGAATACAGCCTAATAGGTATAAAGCTGAATATAGTTGTAACAAATGGATAGCGCCTAATATGTAGAAACAAAGTTACGTATCCCTCTATCCGCGGACCAGCGATACGCCCTATTAGGAGTCTGCATGTCGACGGAGAAACTAACGAGATTTCTTAATAATATCTATTATAAAGATACGTATTGCACCCAACTCTTCATAAGTAAACCCGGGTACCTCAAGGTCACCACTTCTTAACACATTGCATAATTCTCTACAAAGATGAATACGCCAACTAGAGTCAATAGGATGAATTGCATAGTGCAATTTGGAGACAATCTGCGGGTTGAGATATTGCAAATCAAAAACGTTACAGGCGTTACCTATGCGCCTTAAATTATTTCCACTTACACTATTACAATCAAACATTACAAGGTTTGCCAAGAACCGCACACACAATCGATTAGAAGTAAGCATACACTTTGAAAAATTTAAGAAGCGTCTGCACAGCAGATCTTAGGATGAGCACAATCAACGATACCTTCTACAATAAATCTGTAAATCTGAACAAGGGCAACCGATAATAATGATTTACTAATAATACCATGCACCAAAAAACTATTAAATATACTACAGAGGTGGGATTCGAACTCGGCACCACCATTTATAAGAGCATCAGAATCGAACGCGTAATTAACATCACTTTTTTTACCTTTTAAATCTAAAATTGCATCATGTACAACGTTTGGAGTAATCAAGACCGTAGTGGCGTCTTATTGTGTAGTTCGGATTTAATAAATTCTACATCGGAATCATATTCTTGGTTATATAAATCCTTCTAAATTTCAGCAAATTTGCTTGCAATTGCCACAGGTTTGGATTCCCCATCAATAACACTACTATGCACATTAAGCTTACCGCGTAATTTCTGTAACTCAATAAAAATATTTGAATCACCTTTAATTGCAGCCGCCAAAATATTATCCCGTTTTACTTTGTCAGCGGCATTTTTTAATCTTCTAAGAGCATATTTATACTGAGCCCTGTTAGACTGCCTGAGATGAAACAGGTTACCATGGTTACCATGGTTAGCCATGCCAGAAAATCGCCTCTGTCTGAAATGGTTTGACATAGTCATTCCACCCAGGCAAGGTTTCGTTAACTCTATTTCTATTAGATTCCGATTTTATGCCCCCGCTTTGAGGTAAACATTTTCCTGCTTTTTCAACGGCATCCAATATGTCAATAGCATACTGTTCAATATAAATCTTATGAGCAATCTCACTACAATTAAAATTCTTACACGCTTCACAACCATTATCGAAATTAATACCAGATAAATTATCAACAAGTTCCTTTGAGAACTGCTCCCTTTGCTGCAAATTCGCCCTCCGAAAAGAAGACCGATAAGGATATACATTAATTGGCTCAGTGATATCCAACTCATTTGGTGCAAATTTAAAATATATAGGGCTATGCCCTGAAATGTTATCACCATGGTGAATTACTCCTGCTTCCAAACATAAATCTAACATTCTACTATTAGAGACGAAGTGATCTAATACAGAGTAATATGATATGTTATTCACAACACAGCGATAAGTATAATCAACATCACAGCTATCCCATAATGATAACAGTGAATTTTCGTGCAAAAAGTCCTTTACTGTTGATACATGAACCGAATTTCGCCAAAAATCGGTATTTAAGTCTCCACACCATAAAATATTTTGCATATTCGCATTACTAATTCCGTCCTTAATGATATTTAATAGACCTAATAATTCATCAGTTACGACAGTCCTAGATTGCACATCTACTGGAAAATACGAATTAAATAACAGAGCCTCAAAATTAGGAAATTTTAAATTTACAGCTTGCAAACGATTGGCACTAGTAGTACTAGTAGGAGCCAAGTTATTAACGGAAATATACTTGTGTGCAGACTTTTTCCAAATTGTACACAGGCCGCCACTGGGTCTACCTTCACCCCATACCAAAATAGGAAATCAACTTTGGAAAATCACCATGGACCATGTTTTGCATGGTTATCTATCAGGTCAATACAAACACAAAAATGGTATTTTTAAAATATTCTGTCGTTTGGTTTTTGAGATATTGGCATTTTTCATTTTTTGAAAAAATACCAGCACTTTTCAAAATTAAGTGCCGAAAAAAATTAAATCACCATGTCCAATTGTTACTCAAAAGTGAAATTTAGGTCATGGCAAACCCAAAAATAGTATTTTTAAAATAATCTGTCGTTTGGTTTTCAAAATATCAGGATTTTTCATTTTTTGAAAAAATTCCAGAACTTTTCAAAATTTTGTACTGGAAAAAATTTAATCACCATTTCCAATTGTTATTCAAAAGTGTATGATTCATTGTAGTGACTAATTAATTACAATAAAATATGTTGTTTGATGACATTTTTGCCATTGTTAAAGAATTGAACTTTTCAATCAAAATACATATTCCAATCATTTGCATATTTTAAATGAATCTGTGCTGCAAAAATAATTTATTGTCACCCAATGTAATTCTTCTGTTTATAATCAATTTAGGAGGGAAATTTAAATTGAAAGAGTTTGCAAGGCCAGTTGCTTAACTTGACAGTCTGATGGTGATATCATATAGACCGACAGTATACTTTCATTTTCATTATCAGTGCAGTAGCCTATTTATTTTTGCTACCAGTAGGCCTAATCCTCCCCCTGAGTAGCAACCATTTTCAAAGTCTGATTAAGTATAGTACAGAACTATGTACTGTCAGACTGTAGAGTACACATGTATACTGTAGCCTGCAATAATGAAAAATAGTAGGCCTACTGTACTATTGTAGAGTATTGGTTCCAAAACACAATTTAACTTGAGATTGTCCATCGAAATACAGTACCTTTCAACAGTGCAGAATAAACTAATCTAGGGAATACTGTATACTATACTGTGTAGGCTGCACCAATACGAATAGTAGCCATACTGTAATTACTGTCTTTGTTTACAAATAATTCACTATGGTACATTTCTGGAGAAAAGTTCATACCATATCCTGGAAAATGCTGAGTTATTTTATGCCTATTGCCTTCCAATATAAAATGTTCTTGTAGGCATACAACAACACGTTCGTGGGGACTTCGCGCAGCACGTAGTCGGCAAGCCTTGGCATACGGTTCATATAGAGCAAATGGGGCATGTCTAGTTTGGACCCCATATCCCATGCTATAAATGTATTCATTCGATATACAATCATATGTTAATCCGCTAGGTGGTGTCAAATTGTTATTCTGCAATTTCGTACTTACCAGTGCACCACTGTACAGCAGTACCGTACCGGTAGGCCTATGTCATTACTTCTGAGTCTCTAGCGGATCCCCAATTAAATGTCTTAACTTTTCAATTTCGTAAAAGATAGACTTCATGATTCTCTACAGGCCATCAAAATTTCAGCTCAGGAAAATGAGGCCTTCCCGAGAAATTTAACATTTTCTAAAAACCACATAATCTGTCGTAGCTGACGTCAGACTGCATGATTTTTCACCAAACTTTACAAACTTTCTAAACTTTCTCTCTACTACTTACCTACTAAGTTTGGTTCAATTCCGAACGAGCGATGCCGAGAAATTCGCGTTCAAACATTTACCAGACAGACAGACGGACGGACGGACAGACAGACAGACGGACAGACAGACGGACATGCCCCATTTGCCCTATATGAACCGTATGCAAAGGCTCGCCGACTACGTGTCTCGCCCCACAGAAAACAAAAATAGGCCTTTAATGGTTTCAACTTTATCCGGTGCAAAACCTGAACAATTGTACGAACTTACATATATATTTGTTATTTTGTTAGAATTAAGATCATTAGCCATTGTTAATAATTAGAGGTTAATAAAGTACCTTTCAGCGACATCTATATCTCATGAGATCCTGACACCTTGGGTGGGAATGGTGCCGGTGATGTGCTTGTCAAATCGACCGCAAATTGGTGCCCTGTCCCCTCTGTTGTATGTACATTTTCGCACACAAACCCCATAAGGCCATGTGTCCAGGTTGAGCGCCATAACCAAGTGTTCGCTGGTAAAGTTATCATGAAGCTCTTAGTACGGGCATCAGGATATGATATTTTAGTAATCTTACCCAGGACAACGGATATATTATGTGTTTCTAAATGATCAACTATATCTTGCTCAATTGTTTCGTTATCGATCCTGAATACAAACACGTCGCCAGGAGCAGCCGCCATCTTTGAGGTGGCATTCGAAGTAGCCACACCGGTTCCTGTACCCATGACAAACTTAGGCTGGCGCCGTTTATACTGTGACGGGATCCAGGGAGGATCCCGGTTTATCCGTTTGTTAATTTACGCGTCCCCGCCGTGTGTGAAGAGTGAAAGGGTTCACGTTGTTTGTCGCGTATAATATTCAGGTAAAAGATATAGATATAGATATGATGTCGTACACAGAAGGCGGGAAACGGTAATTAAAGTCCCGGTCCTTCCCTAGCTAAACTAACTAACCTAACTAGCACCAATATGATACTGAGATAACTGAACTGAAATGATTACTGCCAACTGGCTATATTGCACGGGTTGGCCTTGTTACTCTACCTAATCGATGCCTTTCCCCCCTCTGATTGGTTGATACCCTTGTTGGCGCCCTTTGGAGTGTTCCCGTTCACTCCACCTGTTCTCTCTGGGTTAGGGGTTTGGCCCCTGACCCTCATTGTGTGTTTCTCCTTCCCATTTTGTTGGGGTGGCACGAGTGATTGATTACTCAATCTCGTGGCCCCCAATATTGCTTATCGGCTTAACTTTATGGGGTGTTAGCGGGATTGAATAAGCTAACACTCCCCCCCATGCTATCTTCCCGGTGAGAAGATAGCATCCACCTAAAGTGCGCTACAATCCCGCTGGATCCCGATCTAGTATCGGGTGTGGGGTGGAATTCTTTTCTCTCGGAGCCGGCTTTCCAGGCCGCTCCCTATGGGTATGATAACGCTACCCTGTATGCCTGGCGTCCCATGTCGGGCCGATCGCGCTCACCTCTCACGCGACTTTTGTTTCCCCAACACTTTCGCCCTATCTCTTCTCCACTCTCACCCTAACTCTCTCGTACCCTCGGACCTCCTCGTCCCTCACTCAGCCTCTTATTCTCCCCCCCCCCCACACTAGAATTGCGTCCGCACTCTCTCCGCACTTCGCACTATTACTCCGTTTCTCTTTGGCTACCTCATGCCTTCTGACGAGTCTCCCCCCCCCCCCCTCTTGTGCCGTCACACTCAAGAAGTGTGAAATCGTCTGGTGTCTCGTCCATAGTGCCATAGTCAGTTATCCCCCCAGTCCCAGTAGCTAATTGAGAAAGGTTGTATGACTATAGTACTTACTCTGAACGTATATTTTATTGCTAAACTACTGATCACTACGTACGTACATATAATTGCACTTATTTAATTATTTTGCATCAGCTTAGTTTGTACTTAATAGTTCGTACGTCTCACGCGGCGCCTTCCAGGCGTACCACGTCCAAGTCTCAGTTTCTCTCCCCCGGCCCTGGGAACCTATCTGTTCCTCTGGAGATAGTTCCCTCTGGCGACCTCTTCCCTGGGTCGTTTCTTGGTTACTACCGCTCCTCTGGGATCCGCTTTCTGCTTTCGGACTTTCGCCGCCACCTCCCTACTGATCCCAGTTGTTGGCTCCTTGGGCGCTGGTGTTATTAGTGCCCGATATCGCTTCGCCGGTGGCCCCTCAGAGTGGCCCTGTTGTCTCCCTCTGGTGGCGTCCACCTGTCCAAATATCTTTGTGTATTCATCACTCCGGCATACGACGCCGCCGTTGCTACCTCTTGATAGGTAAACGGTAGCCTCTGCTTTATGATTTCCATGTGAGCCTCCTGATTGATAAGGAAGAAACCCCACTTGAACTCCTGGGCCTTCATGCGCTGGCGCGTCATGGCCCCGACGTCGGCCCACTCCTCGAATCTTCTGAACTTCTCTTCGTCGTCCATCCAGTCGCACTGGCGTCCGTAGTGTCCCCGAAAGTTGCACTTCGGACATCGGTTATGCAACCGTGGACACGCCCCCATCCTGTGGCTCGGCTCTCGGCAGTAGAGACAAAAGGTTCCCTTTTGGAACCGGTACAAGCAGCTCCTTTCCTGGTGGGTCTGTCTCCCACAGTAGTCGCAACCGAGTACCAATGTCTCCCGCCCCACGTCGTCTTTCGTCCCAAGCGATCTCCGCGGTCTGTGGAGTCGCTGGTAGGCGAACTTCTCCACGTTGGTGTCCCTGTCTACGTCGATCTCTCCGCCCCTCTCGGGCATCGTCTCCCCGAATACTACCCGTGGTGCCGTCCCCGGTTGCTCGCCCAACCTGATAGTGCTCCCCGCGAAATCCATCGCCGGCTCCTCGTGCACCCAGGTCCGCTTGCCGGATCTGTTCCAGAAGGCCCTCGCCCCACTGGCCGTCACCACCCTCCCGCCAACCCAGTCCGTGTCCGAGTGGCCAATCCTCTCGATGGGCGGCACCCCTCCGAACTCGTCGTCGTCCTCCTCCTCCTCTGGCAGTGGCTCCAACCCCGGTATCCCGATGGATCCACTATGTCCCTTCCCGCCTTGGCTCTCGCCCGTAGCTCTCCATCCCTCTAGCTCCCTTAACTTCCTTGGCGGTTGGTCGCCTTCGGCGCCCGCTGGTATGGGCATCTCTTGCAGCCCCGACGTCGACTGTTTCGGCGATCCCACCGTCCATCCCAATTCTCGCCCTAGAGACTCCCCCGAACTCCCTGATGAAGTCCAATGAAGTTCGTCTAAGCCTGCCTGTTCCTCGAAGCCGTAACTCTGCGTCCTGGCCTCCTCTTCCCTCTCCTCTGCTTCTATCCTCTCCCGTCTAGCGACTTCTTCCAGTCGCTTTGCTTCTCGTCTATCCGTCTCTAGCTGCTCCCATCTCTGATACGGCGTATCTGTCTCCCCGTCTACCAGATGTCGGCTGTTGTAGTACACCGACTCGCCCTTCAGCCCCGGGTGGTCTACCAGACCGTCGAAGGCCATTTTAAAGGCTCTCCTGTAGCTTAGGGGTGATCCCGATAACAGAAATGCCGCTGGTTCCCTCTCGATAACCACGGTCATAAATAAGTTAAGCAAACTTATCATCATCCAATCTTCCTGCAGGATATATCGCTTCTGATATACCTTTATCGCTCCTCTGCGGAATTGATATACCTCTTGCTTTCCCGGTCTCGCTCCCCACTTTAGCGAGTTCGCTAGTTCTGCTCCGTATTCTTCCCTGAACTTCCCCCAGTCCATCGGTTTGTGGCATACGAGCCCCAATAGTTGGCCCATTGCCACCGCCCCGCATTGGCCTGTGTTTCCGACTACCCCCAACCCATCCGGTGCCGTCATAGCCATGAAGACCTTCTGCATATCCAGGAGGTTGGTGGCGTCCGGACCGATGATTCTCTCCGCGTCCTCGCGAATCGCCGATCCTACTTTCGTCGTCGACTTCTCTCTTACCAAGACTTGTACCGCTTTCGGCAACCGGTTTAATTTCGGCCCGTCCTTCTTCCCATACGTTCCTAGATCGAATAAGAAGATGTCCCCATTTGGCGCGGCCAAATGTAGGAGTATGGTCCTGGCCGACCCCGCCGATCCTCGTCTCGAACCCTCCTCGTCTTCCACGGTTCCCTCGTCGTCTAGGATCATATATCCTCCCCTGTTGACGGACTCTATGAATCTCTTCCAATCCTTCCTCGGTGATTCCCTCGGGTACTTCGGAATCCCGAACTTCGCCTCGTCCCCTTTCACCACGTAGTGGAAGTGTTGGAAGATCGCGTTGTCCAGCGACGGCGTCCCGTAGGTCCCGACCAGCCGCTGTTCGTGCATCTCCCGGAAGTGATCCTGCAGCGCTCGTGCCGCGTGACCCCTTTCCAACCTCTCGTAGTATCCTCTCGTCTTCTCTTCCGGATGCCTCTCGGTGAAATCCACCAGTATCTCCTTTCCTCCTGACTCCGCCTTTCTCTTTCTGATCAATTTGCTCGCCATTCCGAACACTCACTCGCTCACCTGTAAGGTGGTGCCTTACCAAGGCGCAATACAGATGAGTGATGTATCTAAGATGTTCTGTACGGTCCGATAATGGCCTATTCCTTACTCAACTGCGCCCTTTTAGCCTAAATTATTACTAATTAATTCTGAAGCTAGTAAATACACCCTAATTTCAATTTCTGTCAGTTACTTTTATTATGTTCCAGAATAACTTTCCTAGTGTTGCCATAATTTGTAACTTTCAGCCCTATTCTATTTATTTTAGTTTAGTTTTAATTCTACTGTCCTACTACTTACTATTGCCTATGGATTATTCTATTCTCTAATCCACATTCTGGCCTACTCTGTGGGCCTGTGCAGTACAGCAGTATGTGTCGCATGGCCACACGATTTACCCAGCTGTACTCATATGCCCCCCTCTCGCTACTAACTGCTAACTAATATCTATATCTTATATACCCTTCTAATTCTTACTCTAACTAATGGCACTACGTACCCTCTAACACTCTAACTAACGGTACTACGTACCCTCTAACTCTCTAACTAACGGTACTACGTACCCTCTAACTCTCTAACTAATGGTACTACGTACCCTCTAACTCTCTAACTAACGGTACTACGTACCCTCTAACTCTCTAACTAACGGTACTACGTACCCTCTAACTCTCTAACTAATGGCACTACGTACCCTCTAACACTCTAACTAACGGTACTACGTACCCTCTAACTCTCTAACTAACGGTACTACGTACCCTCTAACTCTCTAACTAACGGTACTATGTACCCTCTAACTCTTTAACTAACGGTACTACATACCCTCTAACTCTCTAACTAACTAGCGGTACTACGTACCCTCTAACTCTCTCGTACCTCCTAACTAACTAACTAACTCTAGGTACTACGTACCTCTTAACTTACTTCTGCCTACTAACTGCGTACCTACTATGTACTATTATTTTATTTTATTTTCAATTTTTTTTTTATGTTTGGGAAGGGCGTCTCGCCCTCAATCCCACCCCCCTCAGTCCAAATCTTGGATGACTAAACTCTTCTCTAACTCCACTAAGGTGCCCCTTCTAACAGACAGCATTTCCCTACAGCTCTCCTGTAGGTTTTTCTGTCCTTCGCACCTATCTTGCCACCTATCCGCACTTCTACCGATCGGACTCTTCCGTCCTCGTCGGAGTAAGTGCCCACAACTCTCGCCAACCGCCATTGGTTGTTGATGATAGTATCATCCGTAACGATTACGAGATCTCCCTCTCTTAACTCCCTATTCGGCTTCCTCCACTTGCTTCTTTTATGGAGCGTGGGCAGGTATTCTTCGACCCACCTCCTCCAATACTCGGCACTTATTGCTTTAGCGACTTTCCAACTCTGACGGGAGTGTATGTCGTCTGGATCTACACCCCGCATATCGATGGGGTCTGGCCTTTCCATTAGAAAATGGCTAGGCGTCAGCACGTCTAGTGATTCAGGGTCATCATTCTCCGGATATAGCGGTCTGCTATTAATGATCCCCTCGCACTTCGCAAGCACTGTCCGTAAGACGTCCTCAGTGACCATGTGGGTGTTCATTAGCTTCGTCATTAGACGCTTTGAACTGCCCACTAGTGTATGTGGTGCATACGGCGTCCTTCTCTCCCACTTTACTTGTCGTCGTCTCATGGCCGCCCTGACTTCCTCCCCTTCCAAGATGTCCAAGGCCTCTGCCATCTCATTCTCTGCGCCCACAAAGTTGGTGCCGTTGTCGCTGTATATCACTGTGATCGTCCCACCTTTGCGGTCTCTAAACCTTTCTAAGGCATTAATGAATGCTGATGCGGTTGCATCTTGGGCGAGTTCTATCCCTACCGCCCGCGTGTTGTTACATATGAAGATGATACCGTAGCGTTTCTCCGTGTGCCGCATCACCTTGATCTTTATCGGCCCGAACATGTCCACACCGCAATGCGTAAATGGCGGGTCGTGCTGTCTTACTCTACTCGCTGGTAGTGGCGCCATCTCTTGTATGGCTCGCTCCTTCTTCGCTCATCGGCAGGTCTGGCACTGCCCCACTACCGCTTTTACCTTCTTCCTCAACTGTTTGACCCAAAAGGTCCTCCTTATCTCCGTGAGAGTTCTGTTGGTGCCCCCGTGCAATATCGACTTATGGGAGTCCCAGATAATCTGGTGGACTATTGGCGATCCTGTTGGAATGATGATGGGTTTCGATGGTACGATTATGCTGTTTTTGTATCCCACCCTAGAATTCATTACTAGAATCCCGTCGTCATTAAGTTGTGACGACAGCGTGATCAGCTCGCTGTCCCGTCGGAGGTGCTGTTGGTTACCGACGCGTTCCACCTCGTCGCCATAGTTCTTCCGTTGTTCATAGCGGAGGACCGCCTTGGCCGCTCCTTCCAGATCTATGGATGTCCTGATCTACTTGTCTTTGCCGACTCCCGCGAGGAAATTCCCGAAGGCTCTCCAGTACGCCACTAATTTCTTGGTCTTATACCAACTAGAACTGTAGCTGAGGAGTTTATCCGTCGGGTTATCGCATAGTTCTTGCTTTGGTTGCACGTCCCTAATCTCCCTCACCATCTGGGAGTATATCTCTTCTCCCTCTGAATCTCCTTCTTCTCCCTCTGACACTACTTCTGAGCCCGGATCCACCTTTCTCATCGGCGGCCAGGCCTCCTTATCGCTCAGAAATTGTGGCCCATGTTGCCACAATACTTCCTTCTTCAAGAAAGTGTGGCGTACCACGCCCCTCGACAACAAGTCCTCTGGGTTCTCGTCCGTTGGGCAGTAGTGCCAGCTTTCCAGTTCTGTGGTCGCCCTTATTTCGTCCACTCTATTTGCGACGAATATTGGGTATCTCGTCCTTTCGTTATGTAGCCAACCAAGCACTACCATGGAGTCCGTCCAGTAGTGTGTCTCCACTATGTTGGGAATAGTATCCACTAGGTAGGCTGTGGCCCTAACTCCTAGTCTCGCAGCTGTCAATTCTAACTTGGGAACTGATGCTGAATCTTGACTTTGCTTTGCTAAAGGCCAGTCTGGGCTTATGAGCCCCCTCTCGTTGTACTAAATAGAGTGCCGCTCCGTACGCCTCCAACGACGCATCGGAGAACATGTGTAGGTCCAGATTCGTCATGTTCCCATCCGGGAAATACACTCGTGGCATGTTGTATGTTCCCATCTTCTCCAAGTCTCCTGTCCACTTACTCCACTGTTTCTTGATTTCCTCTGGTACCTCTACATCCCACTCATCCTTCAATTTGTATACTCTCTTGAGTATCTGTTTCCCCGTGACTAATAATGGGGATGCTAGGCCTAGGGGATCGTATATCCTTGCTATATACGATACATAGCCCCTCTTCGTGTGGATGTCTGCGCCCTCCTGGCTCAGCTGATACTTCAGTTCGTCTGTCTCTCTGTTCCACACGATTCCCAATGCCTTCTGTTGAGATTCTGTTCTCTTGTTCGCCATGTCCTGCCCTTTGGCTGTTGTGGGATTATCCATGGTCGATTCTGGTCTCTTGTCCTCTATCGCCTTGATAAATTCTTCCGAACTGGATTGGAATTTGGTCAGGTTAAAGCCGGATCCTTTTAGGATGTCGCGAACCTCGCGCCCTGTGTCCAATATCTCATTAACCGTATTTCCAGACTCCATTCCGTCGTCTACGTAGAAGCCGCGTCGAATCATATCGACGGCCCTAGTGCTGTATCTATCTTCCTTCCCCTTCACTGTGTCTCTCACTGCCATAGTCGTCGTAAATGAAGACGACTTGGCCCCCATGTTTTGTACTACCATCTTATATGCCGGTATTATCGACGGTTCTTCCTCGCCGTTATACCATAAGAAGCGTTGACTGTCGCTGTCTTCCTCCGTTACACGGACTTGGTTGAACATGCCTTCTATGTCACACGTGAAGGCGTGTTTCCCATTCCTAAATCTAAGTAGGACCTCTATGCCCGAGTTGTATATGTTTGGACCTTCTAACAGATAGTCGTTTAAGCATTTTCCGTTGGTCTTTGCCGATGCGTCAACTACCATCCGCAGTTTACCTTTCTTTGGGTCTAAAGCCACGTGGAGTGGCAGGTAATATGTCCTGTCCGTGTTCGGTTCGTCGACCGGTAACTCCACGGCCCATCCTTTCTCGACGTATTTCTTAATCGTTCTGTGGATATACTCATTCTTCTCAGGGCTCCGTTTTAGTGTTTGTTTCAGCTTGCGGAGTCTCGTGAGTACCATCCCTCTATTATCGGGTAGTGGTATCTTCGGTAGTTTCCATACCATTCCTATAGTATACCGCCCCTCATCGCATGTCATCGATTCCTCCACGCTTTGTAAAGCCTGCTTGTCTTCTACCGAGGTCCCGACCCCGGTCTCTTTCAGTCCCTCGAAATCTTGTCTGAGCAGTCTTTTAAGCTGCTCCTCTGCTCCCTCATCGCCCATTTCCTGCATTGTTCCCGCGAACATGCATCCTGATGTCTCCGACATCCTAAATGGTATCTTGCTCTTGATTGGGCCACTCAGCGTCCACCCGAATGGTGTTAATATCGCCACCGGGTCACACTGCTTGTCTTCGCCGAAGACCATTTGCATTCTTTCGTGGGCCGTTGGGCAGTCCATTCCTACTATGATGGATACCTTCCTAACGTCCACATCTGGGATTGAGAAGTCAATGTCGTCCAGGAATTTATATTGCTCGACCTCGATGTTGGTTGGCCGCCTGGCATTGATATTAATTGACTCTATCACTTGGATGGGGTCGATGGTTGCCCCATAGTCGCATCCCGGTGCCACTGCTGCAATCGCGCACCGTCCGGTTCTCATCTCCAGGATCTCATCTTTGCTAGAGATGGTTGTTACCGCCATTCTGCTTGGCCTCGTTCTCAATCCTATCTCTTCGGCCACCCATTCCTCGACTAATGTGAAGGCAGCTCCACTATCAACCAGCATTAGTGTTGTTACTGATCGATTGCCTTCTCCAATCACTCGCACGGGTACTACTCCAAGTAACACCGTTCCTCTCTTCTTCGCCCCTACTGTGCTCGTTGCCATCGTTTGGCCTCTCCTTTGACCGAACTTTACCGGCTTCTCCTTGCATTCCCTAGCTCTATGTCCACTCATCACACATCGCGAGCAGATTTTATTGCTCAACGCATAATCTATCTGATCTTGCCTAGGTAGCGCCTGCCAGTAACTGCAGTTCATGGTTTGATGAAGCGCATTTGCGTGTAGCTTGCATTTGCTCTTTGGGTCGTAGCCCTCCTTATACAGCGCATTGCGTATCGCAGCCGCGTTTGTACCAAAGTCCCTACTATTCTTATTGTTTGGATTCGGCCTACTGGACGTACTGGGGTTATATTTATTTGTGTTGTTATTGTTCCCCTGTCCGTTCCATGGTGTGGTCTTACTTTCGGCTATCTGTGGACTCGCAGTCCCCTGCGTCGCTGCATATGGCAATGATTGCCTGAGCCTCGGTAATGCGTTTGATGTATTGTGCTCTGGCTTCGGTCTATGGTAATCCGTCTTCGGTCCCTTTCCCAGGCTATCTTCGCTATAGACTGGGTCAGTTATCAGTTCAGCCTCGTAGTTTAAGAAGCTTGACATTTCTTCTAAACCCGGTTCCACACCCTTCTTGTCTCGAGTGGAGAAAGCGATTTTCCTCCACTTGTTGCGCAGCCAGTTCGGTAGTGCCTGCGCTATCGTGGTGATGTTGTTGGACGCGTTGAGCTCGTATGGCGCGTTTAGCGTCTCCAGCACGATTAGCGCCTTTTCGACTTTGTTAGCGAACGTCTTAATGCTAACGGGATTATCCTGTAGGCCACACGATGTTATGCCTCTCAGTGTCTGCCTGATGATCTTGGCCGGGTGCCCGTATTCCCTATCCAGTGCCCGCCATGCTGTCGTGAAGCCGCCCTCTATGCCTTGGTATTGCCTCACGATATCGTATACTGGGCCTCCCGTGTATACTTGCAGATACTTTAGGCACTCCTCCGCCTGCATGAAGTTCTTTGTTAGTATTTCGTTACTATACATGCGCTGAAACTGTAGATATTCTTCCGGCCTACTCCCATCGAATTTGAATGGTTCCACGGCACGGGTGGTAACTCGATCCTCGTTTTCAACGCATCGATCAACGTGGCCATCCCCATCGCCTGTGCTTCCAATGGGTTCGATGGATGTTGTATAGTTTCTCCTGTCTGGTGCGGTCCGTCTGTCCTATTTCCACCTTTCCTTTGACTTGGATATGTCATCGGGGGTAGCGGCCCCCTCCATATTTCTGTGTCGCATGACCTATTTTTATCCAAGGGTCCCGTTGTTCTTGCTCCTATCGGGGTATATTGTTGATATTGTGATGGGGGAATGTCACCCTGCCCCCCCCCCCCCCCCCCTCCCACCTCTATGTTTGGTACTGGGGTTGATGTTAATATGTTGGGGCCCATACACCTATCCGCAATAATTCCCCCCTCCCCTGGGTATATGTTATGTCCCTGCATGCTGTAGTCATACTGCTGTACTGGTACCGGTATAGGCCTATCAGCTTCTGGCCTACTCGCCGGTATGTATTCCGCGACTTCCGGGTTTAATCCCATCGTCCGCGCTATCCTATCGCCTACATTGCCTCTGTCAGTATGGCCTATGGTATGTGCAGTAAGGCCTACAGTATGTCCTACAGTCTGCATGTGTCGCTCGGGATCGAAGTTTATTCTTCTCGAATAGTCCTCCCCGCGGCTACCGTATTCTCGATCGGTAGGTATATTCCGTCGGAAAGTTTCTCTTCGACCCCCCCCCCCCCCCCCTCTACTGTCCTCGTCTTTGTACCGGTACATCGCGTACCCCTCCATCGGCGCGTAATGCGCCTCACCAGGTCGCATCTCTCCGGGGCGATGGCAATCTCCCGGAGTCCGACCCCACTGACTCTCTGTTCTCATCTTGACTACCGACGGCTCGCTATCCGTCCTCGCTCTTCTATCGTTCGCGGCGATACTTCTACTACTATCTTCTCTTCTTCTCCTTTCAGTGGAGTATTCCCGCTCGTGAGATCTCTCGTCGACCTCCCGGTTAAACCCCACTGATCTTCTTCCCTCTTCTGATCGGGCTCGACGCTTCGTCCGCCCTCTTACGACGTCAACCTGTCTCTCTCTGCTCGGTCGCACGCCGCTGGGGATACTCGCAATCCCCCTATTGCTTTCCGTCGCCGGGTGTTGCGGTTTACCTATTTCGGCCCGCGCATTATCCGCTGACGGCTGTGGGACACTCTCTGCCCCCCCCCCCCTTTCGCCGCTAACTCGCTGTTGTGGGGCCCCTGTAGCCCCCCCCCCCCCCCCCCCCCCCCCCACTCGCCACATCTAACTTCGCTATCTCTCACCCCGCTACTATATCCCTCTCCAGTCGACACATCAACCCTACCGCGGTCGGGTCTATTCACCCCCGCCTCATCCTCTGCTATTGCGTGGCCTACCAGGCCCTCTACTCCCTGCCTACCAACTACGTGGCCTACCAGGCCCTCGCTGGGTCTACCCAACCCAGCCACTCCCTGCCTACCAATTACGTGGCCTACCAGGCCCTCTCTGGGTTGGCTCAACCCCGTCTGCTCCGGCCTACCAACTACGTGGCCTACCAGGCCCTCTCTGGGTCTACCCAACCCAGCCACTCCCTCCCTACCAACTACGTGGCCTACCAGGCCCCCTTCTGCCTGGCCATACACGCCCGACGTGTTCACGTTAATAGCACCCATATTGGAAACGGAATTAATTTGTTCGTTTGAAACAAAATCATTTGAATTATTTTGTAAATTCGGGCTTGGATCATTACTTAAATTATTTGAATTATTTTATAAATTCGGGCTTGGATCATTACTTAAATTATTTGAATTATTGTTATTTTCTAAATTTAAATTATTATTCGGATTATTTTGCACGTTCAAATTGAAACTATTATTTGTATTTAAATTTAAATTACTGCTACTAGGTAAAGTATTATTTGCTGCAATAAAGGGATTAGGGTTATCCAATACGGTACTATTAATATTAACGACGTCTACTGTAGCATTATTATTACCCCTCCCCCGCCCGTACGGTCACACCAGTCTTGGGTCTGTCGTGCGGTCCCTGTAAGTGCGGTATTAATAAATGTATCCACAGCCCCTGGCTCCTCGAAAATACTCGAGCCTGCCCCACTCTCAGACGCCCCTATTCGCGCCAGTTCCCGTTCGCGCGTATGTATAGCTTTGTACCCTCTAAGCTCACCTTGACGTTTCTCTAACTCTTCTCGCTCATACTCCTTTCTTGCCATTCTCTCCCTACACTCCCGTGCGTCCCGCTCAGCCAATTCCAACTCTCTTCTAGCCCCCTCCCTTCGTCTCGCCTCACGCTCTCTGCGTTCGTTTTCCTCTCTCGCCTCGCATTCTTTGCACTCATTTTCCTCTCTCACCTCGCGTTATTTGCACTCGTTTTCCTCTCTCGCCTCACGTTCCCTGCGTTCGCTTTCCTCTCTCGCTACACGTTCCTTACGTTCCGCCTCACGCCACGCTCTTTGCTTTGCTCTTTACTCTTTCGTTACGCCTCGGGGTTAATACTTTCCGCAAGTTTTACTTCCATCGAATTAAACTTTTCTTTAACCGTCTTTTGAAACTCCTCGATTTTTTCATCCAATAAACTGAGACGTGTAATAACATCCATATCGTGTTCCCTGTTGTTCTTAGATTTGAGCACTGGAACCGACAACGCTTCTAGTGCCTCTATGGTGATCACCGGAAGCGTTCCTTTTTTGTCCAACTCGACTAATAGATCCCAGGTATCCTTGACATTTGCTGATGCTGCAGTCCTTCCTTGAGTATCTGCCCGTCTGTTTAACCTTGGCCAATTCCGAAAGCAGTTGCTTCACCTTGAGTATCTCTTCGGGCGTGAATCTCTCCAAGATGACATTACTCGTTACCGTAAATGTATTCTTCGATAAACCCTGCAACGATACCGCTAAGCAAGTATTGATAATTACCGGTACCACGTCCCCGGTGCTAGTAGGCCCAGTACCGGCGTAGAGGAATCTTCAGTGTTAGCGGTCTGGCCGGCCGTATCTAACTGCATATCTTCTAATACACCAAAGCTATTCTCTAATCTACTACCATTTGACCCAGAAGGCATCCTGGCAGCCCGGGCTTCAGTACAATATGAGTTTATGAGTCTGCCTATACTGCTGTATGCTATGCAGTTATGTTGCTGATAGTTGTGCCAACGCAAGCTTTCTAATGATATGAAAAAAATAAAAATAAATAAAAATAAATAAAAAATAAAAAAAAATAAAAATAAAAAAAAGATAAATAAATAAAAAATAAAATAAAAAAAATTGCCATTCTTCACTTTAGTCGTAATTTTTTCACATCAATAGAAAGCTTGCGTTGCAAGGATTCCAAATATGTAACAATGCTGGAATTTCGTTGAGAAACAGCTGAGAAATAGGCATTCAAATATTGCAAGAATTATTGTTCACTGCAGGCCATTTATTCTATTTAATAAAAATACACAATATTCTGGAACAATTTGTACAAAATGTACATAAAATTGTACATTTGTACATAAAAAATCACTATCATTCTGAATAATATACTGTAGGTAAAATTAGTCGGTTCATTACCAGGCCGCTAGGTGGCAGCCCAGCTATAATTTGAATAGTAATCGCTAACTGCAATCTTCAATTAATGCCTAAAGGTGTCCCTGTGTTTAAGTTCTGTTCATTTGTTATTAATTTATAAGTTTGTTTAATGCCATTAAAGGTAGGCATACATCTAATTTAAATATATCGAACCCACCTTGGCGTAGTGGTTAAATCCATTGCCTTAAATTCACATCTTTCCGGCGGTCGTGGGTTCGAACAACGCATAGGGACCAGGGCAGTTTTCGTTTTGGCGCCTTGCATCCTAATGATAGCTAAATGAGTTCTCGAGTAAGTAAATCGTCGATTTTATGCGTAATCCCTGGCCTAACGGCCTACTATTTTTATTTTTTTATTTTTTGCTTGTTCGTTGCAATACACCTCGTCACAATAGTTCCATAATACAAACTTATACTAATTACTTTTACATAATTATGTAAACCTAATACCTACAGTAAATTCAAATTATTCATTCTTGTAACGATGTAATCCTAATAGGCCTCCTACTTTAGAGTAAATACTTACAGTAAATACTTCAGACTAATATCCTGTAATGTAGTATTGAATGAATCTTATCTATTTGACCTTTGGTCTTACTCGCTCATATATCCAGTACTAAGTATTATATATATACAATAGACTTTGTAATCCTTCTCAACACCAACCATACGTGTGTCAGGTGGTTTACCAATAAATATTTCTCTAAATTATATATTTCAATAGACATTTACCACTCAGCCACTTAAAAAATAGCTACTATTTTGCAAATTTGCGGGTTTAAAGTAACCCTTATTCATGCATTCTGTAATTTAATTAATTATAATTCATTTTTTTTAATTCTAGTACTATATAGAAATATATGTCTAATCTTAGTTTGTAATAATACATACAAATAAATATTTAGAGGGTATATTTTTTAAACGAATACATTATTTACATTCTAATTTATATTCAATAAAATTCGATGGTAATGATAATAATAATTTATTTAAAAAAATAATAAAACTGATAATCATTAATCAAACAAATTAGGAAAATACATCCGTAAAATTAATATTTAAAGGAGAAATAGCTAAATATATTACATTACGTAAAAATATATAGGCCTTTTTTTATATATTTTTCTTTATTTTATAGGCCTATTTTATATATTTATCTTATTTTATAGGCTTATTTACATTCTAATTATATTGTAATTATTTACAGTCGAATTTAATGGAATCATTTTAAATAAATATAATTGCATATTATAGCTTCAAAATGTCATTTTAGGGAAAATGTATGTAGTGAAGTTCAACTCTAAGTTTACAGTATTTAGCAATCGCAAGACTTGATTACTGTAAGAAAAAGAAGCTACTGAGTACTACTACTGCCCTAGAACAAAAACGGCTCTATCGATTTTGATCGAATTTCATTCACAATAAAGCTACCTCGGGTTCACTGTGTCAAGTACAATGCACACATCTACAACCAGACACTATATAACATTGGCGGTGTCTCATTGGTTCCCCAAGCTTGGCACTTGAACAAAGCCGCCTCCGCTTTGCAGGCCGCTGTATTCGCCGTGAGGACCAGTCACTGCATGTAATGGATTTCTGGTGAGTTCTGGTGCATGTAATGGAAATAAGCTCCTAAAACGGCTTTGTATCTCTAAAAGTTCCAAAAATTGTTCCTTCACTTTCCTTACTGTTTTGGTTTCTCCGGTATCAAGACTGACTTGAAAATAACTCGCAATAATACACGGTCCTTCGAAGACTTGTTATTTACGGACATCCACAATCCTTTCACGATAGTACTAACACACAGTGATTTATGTTTCTCCAGATGTTATATTGCTTCCTTCTGGTATAAAAATAGTGTACTCTACGTAAGACCATTGAAAAACCTCTGAGGGAAAAATAGGGAAAAAGAGAAACAGGGTGAGGGGTGCTTTGGGTCCGTTAGAATCCAAAGTATGACCTCGAAAAATAATACAATCCAAAAAATTGTAATCGATAATAGTACATAAAATACAGTATTTTAGTCGTTTCGTTATGCTAAAATACTCTAAAAAATATAGTCAAAATCCACACAAAGGTACAGTATGAAAAGGTCAAAGTCTAAAAGTCTCAAAAGGGGGTAGAATAAAGTCGTATTAAACTTGGTGCTGCTTTGCGCTATTGGAAACTTGGCAATAGTACAAACACCAGGTTACCGTCTGGGTCCAAACGCGGGTGGGTCCGATTGGACACAGATGGTTAGCTGCTACTTTGTCCTACGACTTAGAGGACTAACCGAGGTCGCTCCACTAAGTCTACTTACGGGGAAAGTGCGCAAGCACTACCGTAATCTGACAGAGTCAAAACACAGGAAGATTGCTGCTACCTTGTCATGACGACTAAGCCGTTCGAACGAACGGAGATGAACGGAGTAGCCCAGGGGGCAGAGAGCGCTAGCGCTCAGGGCTGGTCGGCCAAAGCTCAGTTCTCAGCGGGAGCCTTACCCACACATCCAAACACTAGGTCCCATTAGGGGATCAGAGTAATGGCGCAGTGTAGGTCCGATACCGAATAGCAGAGCCTAGATTATCTGCCAAAGCTGCTATCTACTAAGGCCTGTGGTTACTGACTGTTTAAATCATCCAAATGTGGCCCTTTTTAACCCGGTGTCTGAGGTCATTGTGAAGTTGACCCCTAATTATCACCTAATCAGACTCTGTCTTTATTGTGCAATAATTACGTTGATCACAGTAGGTGAATGGAAAGGTGATCGGATTGGGGAGGCCGTGATATTGGGTGTAGATGGCAATGGGGTATTGCGGTTAGGGAAGGGGAAGGGAATAATTATGTTGTGATTATTGCATTTCTAAATTATAATCTTGAGGGAGCGTATTTTTGTATTGTTGCCTACGGAGGCGCGAAAAATCGATTACACTGCACAATCTAGTGCTTTGACAGCCCCATGGAGAAAATAAGCATGGTTGACTGACCATGACTTTCGTGAGACGCCTCCTAAAGGACACTGGCCTTGAAGATGCGGATAATCTCCCAAAAGTCATGGTGGATAGGGAGTTGTGGTTTCATAGTTGATAAGCCAGCACTCGTAATGCACTGTGCATTGGGGCATGCCAATTGTGGATTGCATGTTGGTGGCAGAATAATATTTTTATTAAGCCAGCATAGCATCTCAATGTGCATAGTTGCAATGCAGCAGTCTGCGTATAGTATTACCATAGAGCAGCCTTTCATGTTACCGTAGTTGTCCACGCTGCTACTTACACTAAACCTAGACTCTGTTAACCCGGTAAGGGTGGGCGCTACTCCTATCTGCTACCCCTAAGGTAGGGATTGGCGCTACTCCTATCTGCTACCCGAAGTTAGGGATGGGCGCTACTCCTATCTGCCACATGAATGTAGGGGTGGGCGCTACTCCTATCTGCTACCCTAAGGTAGGGGTGGGCGCTACTTATATATGCTACCCTGAGGTAAGGGTAGACGCTACTCCTATCTGCTACCTGAAGGTAGGAGTGGGCGCTACTCCTATCTGCTACCCGAAGGTATGGGTGGGCGATACTCCTGTCTGCTACCCGAAGATAGGGACGGGCGCTACTCCTATCTGCTGCCCGAAGGTAGGGGTTGGTGCTACTGATATCTGCAACCCGAAGGTAGGGGTGGGCGCTACTCCTATCTGCTACCCGAAGGTAGGGATGGGCACTAATCCTATCTGCTACCTGAAGGTAGGGGTGGGCGCTGCTCCTAACTGCTACCCAAAGGTAGGGGTGGGCGCTACTCCTACCTGCTACCCGAAGGTAGGGGTGGGCGCTGCTCATATCTGCCATCTGAAGGTAGGGGCGAGCGCTACTGCAATCTGCTACCCGAAGGTAGGGGTGGGCTCTACTCCTGTCTGCTACCCAAAGGTACTGGTGGGCGCTACTCCTGTCTGCTACCCGAAGGTAGGGGTGGGCACTAATCCTATCTGCTACCCAAAGGTAGGGGTGGGCGCTACTCCTATCTGCTACCCGAAGGTTGGGGTGGGCGCTAATTCTATCTGCTTCCCGAAGGTAGGGGTGGGCGCAACTCATGTCTGCTACCCGAAGGTATGAGTAGGTGCTACTTCTATCTGCTACCCGAAGGTAGGAGTGGCTCTACCCTATCTGCTACCCGAAGGTAGGAGTGGCTCTACCCTATCCGCTACCCGAAGGTAGGAGAGGCTCTACCCTATCTGCTACCCGAAGGTATGAGTAGCTCTACCCTATCTGCTACCTGAAGGTACGGGTGGGCGCTACTCCTGTTTGCTACCCGAAGGTAGGGGTGGGCGCTAATCCTATCTGCTACCCGAAGGTAGGGGTGGGCGCTACTCCTATCTGCTACCCGATGGTAGGGGTGTGCGCTACTTCTATCTGCTACCCGAAGGTAGGGGTGGGCGCAACTTCTGTCTGCTACCCGGAGGTATGCGTAGGTGCTACTTCTATCTGCTACCCGAAGGTAGGAGTGGCTCTACCCTATCCGCTACCCAAAGGTAGGAGTGGCTCTACCCTATCCGCTACCCAAAGGTAGGAGTGGTGTTGCCGTTATCCCGACACCAGGGGGGAAAAACGCCGATGCTGGAGGCGGGGCTTTACAGACCACGGAGTCCCGGCCAGTCACCGGATATTGATTGTGGAGAAGGAGGAATTTCTTAGATGCAGGATTGCGGTTGAGAAAAAGCTGCATTGGTTGGATATATTCTTTAATGTAGTTAATCTCACTGAACCCTGTTACAATCCTGATTGAGAATAATTTTGGGCTTCCCCAAATCAATATACACCAAATATTCACAATAATTATACACGACAATATAAATCCCTACAGTATATTATTTAATTACCCACTGTTCGCTCAGATTTTAGCCTAACTAATGTTCCCCAGATTTTCCCTCGGTCCTAGTCTTGATGCCGTAGTGTCGGTGTCGGTCGACCCTGTCGCGTGTCCGTTCCACCCCTCCCGAACCCCGAAGGGATCGATCATCGAGAACCAGCACGGCTTGGCTAAGGGTCGGTCCAGTCGGTAGACTCTGTCGCGTATCCGTACCACCCCTCTCGAACCCCGAAGGGATCGGTCATCGAGAACCAGTACGGCTTGGCTAGGAGTCTGTCGTGTCGGTGGACCCGTTCGCGTGTCCGTCCCACCCCTCCCGAACCCCGAAGGGTTCGATCATCGAGAACCAGTACGGCTTGGCTAGGGGTCCGTCGGTTCATCGCAGAAACCCAACCACCTAGGCTTTCCGAGTCCCTTTCAGGCTCGTAGTCGCTTCGGCAGCCGAGAAACTGCTCCGAACAGTCGGTAGGCCAGTAGAGTCCAGTCCTTTGTCTTTCGACCCCGTCGCGTGTCCGTCCCACCCCTCACGAACCCCGAAGGGAACGATCATCGAGAACCAGTACGGCTTGGCTAAGGGGTCTGTCGTCGGTTCCCGTCGCAAATCCCTGGTACAAGCAGCCGGCGTTCCGATGTCCTTTTCAGGCTCGTAATAACTGCTGTTGACCAGAGACCGCTAAGGGCAGTCCTCGTCAAACCCTTCCTCTGTAAGTCGGCCGCCCTTTCGCGTGTCCGTCCCACCCCTCGCGAACCCCGAAGGGATCGGTCATCGAGAACCAGTACGGCTTGGCTAAGGGGGCTGTCGTTTCCCGTCGCAAATCCCTGACGCAAGCAGCCGGCGTTCCGATGTCCTTTTCAGGCTCGTAATAACTGCTGTTGGCCAGGGACCGCTAAGGGCAGTCCTTGTCCTTTAGGCCTGGCGCGTTACCAAATCCACCTCTACAGGCAGCAGGAAGTTGGCCAGGGCCTAATAGTAATCAGGCTAACCTGAATACTGCTTGAATTTTCCATCCCCCCTTGGCCCTTATAAACATGAAATTAGTCCCGTACCCTGTAAGTCGCCCCAAAGTTCGCCCATAAATCGCCCCCAGTTTATAGAATGTGCCCAAAACCCATGGTCCCGCACCCAGTAGTAATATCGGAATAATCATTTTTAATAAATACAAAAAATATTCAACTCGCGTTATGAAAAGTTGAAATACCGCGAACAGTCCCCCCCAATGACCTTCGTGAGGTCTATCGGTAGATTGAGTTTGCGTAGGTCATTCCCAATATAAAAAACCCAAATTTAATATTGCATAGTTTTGATTAATTTGGCCTAGAGTTTATATATATATGTATAAAAATAAATGTTCAATAAATGTTCCTGGAATATCCCGATCCACTATTTCTTTCTCTGATACGCCTTTTGCCTCTTCGCCCGTCGGCTCTCGTCGATCGCTATAGCTGGTAGAGGAGCGTCAACATCCATCGTGAGCAACGCTTCGGCTTGTCTCCTGGCGGCTCTTCCTTTCGATGGCATCGGGATCATATCGGTTCGTCGTTCCAACTCGGAGTTGTGAGCCTCTAGGAACTACTTTCCGTCACCGAACTCCTCTTTATACGAGTATAAGCGTCTAATGACTTCGAATGGGCCGAATAATCCGGCGCTCAGCAACAGATCCACGTAATGGAAAGGCAGCGTGGCCGTCGTGTGGAGGCGTTCCGGGAAGGAGAAATACCCGCACGCCATCTCCTGCGCGATATTCCGAGCGTTTCTCCGAACCTTGGTCTTTATGTGGCTGTTTGCGTATGTTTCAAACATGACCATATTTCCCATAGCGGTAACGTCTTTGGTAGGACATTTGATATAGCAGCGGGGGCTAGAGGAATGTCCACGGAAACCGCACGTGGTGCAGAGGTTATATAGGATCGGACAGACGGAAACGTCGTGGCCCGATGTCGCGCAGTATGGGCAATAGAGTATCCCGAGGAGCTGGAGGCACGAATCGGTAACCCGATTCCTTCTACCGCGTGGGCACTGCTCCGAACCACAGTCACCGCACACCTCCAACTGCATCTCTCGACCGGGGAATATCGGAATCGGGACGCCGACGTAATACTCGAGTCGTCGGTCGCTCTTCTGAATATTCGCGGTGGTCGGTAGCCCGCGGAAGGCTGGGCTTTGGCGTAGTAGTTCTTCGCTCCGATAACCTTCTTTGTGTCCCGTCGGTCTCAACTCGGACGACCGTTTCTGGCGGTGGATCCATTCGGTTTGCTCGGCGTACCAACGGGTTAGTCGCATAGGATCCTGAGGAATGGAGGGTGTAGTAGCCACCGCTGGTCGGTGAAGAGGTGCCGGGGTTTTCGACAGAGGGATTCCGAGGAGATCGTCGGGAGTCGGCGCAGCGCTGGGGCCCTTCTCGACCAATATCGCTGAGCGGGTCTGTTGATTGCTGGTACTCGGAATCTCCGACGACCAGTCTTCGCCACCCGGGAAAGGATACGGGGATAACCTTTGGCGCGAATCGCCGAAGTCGTTTAACGCGAAGGTAGTAACCAACTCCCTCGCAGGGCTACCGAAGCCGAGTGGTGAGGAAACGCCCACTTCCGTCGTTGGTTCGGAGGAGGCAACCCGTTTGGCTGCCGGTTGGTAAGCGGCCTCCGGCTCGAGTTGTCGCTTCGGGGTGGAGAGTAGAACACCCTCATGTAGCCATATTTCTTCCCCTTCCGAAGAAATCAGAGGCTCCTCCGCACCGAGAAGATCGGTAATCGTAGGGATATCGTAAGGTCCGCTCTCTTCCCAGGAATCGATAACGGCGAGCGTTTTCGTCTCTCCCGGTGTGATGTTCTCAACCGCTTTGAATGCGTGGTTTATAACCTCGTTCCAGTCGTAGTCGACGAAGGAAAGAGGAACCGCCGTAATGAGGTTATCGAGAGTTTTACAGATAAACTTAGCGACGGTGTAGCACTCCATAACGACGTAGATATAGTTCCGTCAATCGGGATTCTCCCACCTTTGGTGTATCGTCCACTTCCGGTCAACGTCCTTCCATCGACCCTCTCGCTCGCTCTTTATTTCTAATCCCGGGTATCCACCATATATTTTATTATAATCCCGGAATTTCTGAGGTTTGAAGTCGATGCCGCCGTTTAGCACAGCGAGGTAGCCGATCCTGGATTTCGTCGGTCTCACCTCTTGGAATCCTCGCATGAACTCGGCGAATCGTAACCAGGCTAGTAGCGTTTGAGTGTCGACGCAATGGCTAAGGACTTTGAGGTCGTCTCATCGGTTTCTTCCTGAAGGAGCGTTCGCGTAGTCGTTCCGGACGTCCGCCTTTATATCCAACCCGATTTTAGTGACGTCGAAGTCGAAGAGGATCTTTTGGATTTCCGGAGGTAGCAACCAGATCGCTCCGGCTGCCTGTACTTCCTGTCTGGGTGTCGGAAATATTCGACACACCAATACCAAACCGTCCAGGGTTCCGAGGACAACGACCAAGGATCGACCGTATTCTTTCGCCCCGTATTTTTCTTGGTAGTCGTCGCGATTTTGGATGGTCGATATACGTTCCTCTCGAAGCATCACCGTACACTCCGACAGGTTTCCCCAGTGGGCGAGGTACGTACTCTTGTCGTCGACGAAACTTTGACATCTTGCCAACGTAATCGCTTTCGAGGTGGGTGTCGCGTTTCCCTCGTTGTCGTAGATCAAACATCGGGATTTGTAGACGCTTTGCCGGAACGTTTCCCAGAACGACGAATCGTCCCCTCCGGTTGCCTTTGCGTTCTGAGTTCTTTTCAGTCTCGTACTAGCATCGGCCAACCGGAGCTCTCGTAGGTTCCGGGAATCCGGTCCCTCTCGCCCAGTGAATTTAACGACTCGCACGTTCTCATTTAGCAGGGTGCTCCAATTTGTATCAAAGTCAGGGGATCCGGGTTGCGAATATTCCAGTAGATCTATCGTGTTACGTAATTCGCCGATAATTTGGCGATTTGGGTCCATATTTACGATTATATCCGTTACAAATTAGATCAGTTAATTATAAGTCCAGAAAGTCTGAAACTATAGTGATTGCAGAATAATTCAGTTCAGTTTATTAAATAACATTGCTATATAGGCATCTATCATCTTATTGCTAATACATTCAGCATTTACAGTTACTATAACTATACATTAATATCCAACCAGTTTTTTATGACTTTTTATGTCCTTTTCTTTTTTCCAATTCTTTTCTTTATATTTTATACCTTTTTTGTCTTTTTTTCATTTCTCATTATTATTTCATCTCATTTCAATTATTTCAACACATTTCAACGCATTTAGTTCCACCATTTATTCTCAATTTTGTTTATTTCCACATCATCATTGGATTTGTTATAAGCGCAGCACCAGGGTGCGCATCATTACATTTTCATCATCATACGCGTCACCATTCAGGTTTATAGTAGAGTTGTCTGATTCTTTTCATCATTTCTAACTACATTCAATCATCTTCTTTGGGAAATCTTTGTCGTGGAAGGGGTGTTACGCGGCAATCTGGGATCTACAGCTGGGCTAGTTACACCACCTACGCCCCAAACTGCGCACGTAACGGACAATGAAGACGCTGGAAGTGAAGTCACGTGGATGCACCAGGGACCCACCAGAATAACACTCCCAACAACATAAAGCTCAGTCGATGAAGTCATGTGGGATGGGGTTACGCAACATTCTGGGATCTACAGCTGGACTAGTTACACCGCCTACGCCCCAAAATCCACGCAACGGTCCCACCAATATAATGCGACTGAGAAACATAAAACCCTCTATCGTCGAAGTCATGTGGATGCACCATGGACCCACCAGAATAACGGGATAGAGGGGGTGTTGCGCGGCAATCCGGGATCTACAGCTGGACTAGTTACACCGCCTACGCCTCGAACTGCGCACGCAACGGACAACATAACATACTACAATGGATACAATGAATTCCACTTCAAATCTTTACCATTTCCAATAATCCAATATCGTTGGTCCCGATGACCAAAATCAGGGTAAACAATACATAAACGACCCTGCGTCAGTCGAAACATCTGCAGGGTGACGCTGGACTCCACATAACACACGAGGAAACACAAATACCATTGCGTGGTTACAGTTGGTTTAAGGGGGGTCCATTTTCATTGTCGATAAATCACAGTTTAAAGAGTTTGTCAACATGATGAGAAGGGTTTAAACGCATTTGTAATTGTCACCAATGTCTGCAGCAGGATCTTGAGTAGGGAACTTATCACCTCTCATAGAATCACCGCTGTCATTGCCTTCAAGAAGGCACAGCCTCTGGATAGGGCGTTGGTAGTGGCCCTTTGCCGTTCGTATCGTCACAGTCCTGGCAAGTCCGTCTTTACTCGGATGTATTGTCACAACTCGCGCCACAGGCCAGTGGACGCGGTCTTTAAGATCTTCTTTTACTAGTACCATGTCGCCAACTTCGACATTCCTGTAGGTGTTGTTCCACTTCCTCCTGGTCCGGAGGGTTATGAGGTACTCCTGGGCCCAGATTCTCCACCAATGCGCTGCCAACGCTTGGGCCTTCTTCCAATTTGTATGTCTCGCGATATCGTTGGGATCCGGAAACATGATCTCTGGGAGAACATGAGTTTTAGGTCTCCCCAGTAGGTGATTAGGAGTAAGGGACTCCAGGTCTGTGGGGTCGTCGCGGATAGGGACAATGGGTCGGTTGTTCAGGGTAGCCATGATCTCGCAGAATGTTGTGCGGAGGGTGTCATGGGTTACCCGGGTGTCTCCTAGAGCGACGCGCATGGATCGTTTCACTAGGTCGATCAGTTTCTCCCATACCCCGCTCGTATGGGGTGCTAAGGGGGTCTGGAAGTGCCACTGTATCTGGTGTTCCTTCCAGACTTGGGATGCGGTGTTATCGGTAAACCATCCCTCGATCGCCTCTCTAAGTTCTCTTTCTCCTCCCACAAAGTTTGTGCCATTATCGGAATACATGTGACGACATGTCCCATTGCTTGCCACGAACCGACGCAGAGCGTTGATGAATGCGTGTTGCGTAAGGTTCACCACAATGTCTAGGTAGATTGCCCTAGACCTAAGGCACGTAAATATGGCCCCCCAGCATTTGATGTTGGATCGTCGTTCGATGACCGTAAACGGACCGAAGCAGTCCACTCCGGTGACGTAGAATGGTGGGGAATCGGGCTGTAGACGGGTGGCTGGTAAGTCGGCCATCTTTTGTGTGAGTGGTGGCGCTAGATATCTTCTGCAGATAAAGCAACGTTTCAACACTTTCCGGATCAGTGGCTGGATGTGTGTGATCCAATATCTTTGTCTTATATTAGCTATAATCCAGTTTTGTCCTGCGTGATAGTTCTCCTCGTGACATTGTTGAATTAATAGCTTGGCTAGTGTTGAAGTTCCGGGCAGAAGCGCCGGGTATTTAACCTCATATTCGACCGGGGCGTTTGCCATCCGGGTATTCAGTCGGATCAGTCCGTCCTCTCCCATCATTGGTCTCAGTTGGTAGACTGGGCTATCCGGTTTCAAGGTCTTGCCCGCACTGAGTAGTTCCCACTCATCGGGGAAACTTTCTCTCTGGACATATCCAACGATACACTTCTCCGCGATAATGAGTTCTTGTATACTCCGTTGAACTATCGGCTTGTTGTCTTTCCACCGTAGGAAGTTGCGAAGGGTTATAATGTGGTGGATGAGCCGTCTCATTGATGAGGTTCGCTCGATCAACAGATGTAAAGACGCCGCTGGTTGAATGATCATCGCAACGTTATAGTGCATGCCCGAGTCCTTTGCAGGCTCAGTCAGACAACTATAAATTTCCACTGCGTTGCTTCTATGGACTTTACGGATCTCTTTGTCGTCCTCGGAGTATTTTCCGCTATCGAGTTCGGGGTCGAATCGGGTACTCCATGTTAATTGTGGCTGCTGTAGGAATTCCGGGCCTGTAAGCCAGAGTTTGCTTTTACCGAGTTGTTTTGGGGTGGCACCTCGGCTTGATAAGTCCGCTGGATTTTCTTTCCCGTTCACGTGGTGCCACTGTTCTCGGGCGGTACACTGTTTAATCTCCGTGGCTCGGTTCGCAACAAACGTAGTGTGACGCCGTGATGGAGAGTGGAGATAATAGAGAACTATACTCGAATCGACCCAGAAGTGTTGAGGATGGGGATTCGTAGGTTCCGCATGACCATGCGATTCTGTCTTACTGCCCAAACTGCAGCCTGTAGCTCGAGTCTTGGAATCGTTGCTACGAATTCCCCGGATACTGTCTTGGCTTTAGAAAATAAGAAGCTCGTATCGCCGTTTCCGTCGTTGCTGAGTCTTCGTAAGAAGGTGACTACGCCAATTCCTGTATTCGAAGCATCCGAGAAGGTATGGAGCTGGAAGATATCGGTGGGTAGTTTATCGAGGAAGAACGGTCGAGGTATCCGCATAAGATGTAGGTGTTTGAGCTGCTCCGTCCATTTTCTCCATTTGACGCTGAGGTGTGGGGGGAGTTCTTCGTCCCATCCCAGTCCTTCTATCCACATTTCCTTAATCAGGTTCATTCCGGCCAAGGTTACTGGAGATATGAAATTTAGTGGGTCGAAGATGGCGCTTTTTATCGACAAACATCCCCTTTTTGTCATAGGCTTGGGTAGGGGTTTATATTTGAAAATGAATTCGTCTGATTCTATGTCCCATTCAATCCCGAGTACACGGTGTTCCACATCCTCCGAATACATTTTGTTATTTTCCAGTCGGATGTCCTCCGGAAACTTTTCCATAAGTGTTTTGTCGTGGGATCTGAACTTCACGAGCGGAAAACCTCCTTTCTTTAGACATTCTACCATCCCCATTGCTAGCTGATATGCCTCGTCCACATTATCTGCGCCGGCGCATCCATCGTCCACGTAAAAGCATCGTCGGATGGTTTCTATGGTGGTTGGAGGGAACTCGTTTTCGCACATAGTTGCCGTCCTCTTCAGCATGTCACTGCATGCTACCGGCGAGTCCTTAGCGCCGAAGATCCTGACGACCATACGCATTATGTCTACGTCCTTTATCGTAAGTTGACTAATCTCCTGTTGAGTTAGTGTTTTATCCGTCCATAGGATATGTAGACAGTCTGAGTCTCTTGGTAGTGTACGAACTTGATGAAACATGGCCTTGATGTCGCAGGTGAATGCTACCCGGTTTTCCCTGAACCTGATCAATACGCCAATGAGTGTACTATATATGTTGGGTCCCGTGTAAAGCTGACTGTTTAGGGATTCGCCCTGGTACATAGCGGCGGCATCATTTACCACTCGGATTTTCCCACCCTTCCGGGCTTCTACCACATAGTGGGTTGGGAGATAATATGTTCTTTTACCACCTTGCAGTTCATTCCGTGGTACCATTTCTGCTAATCCATCGTCGAGATATCCTTGGATTACGGTATTATATTTCTCCTTTATCTCGGGTTGGTCATTCAGCCGGCGTATAATCCCCTTAAGTCGCCTAAGTGCCATGCTGGCGTTGTTTGCCATTGGTTTGTTTGGGTCCTTCCATAACATAGGTGAACACCAGTGTCCGTCTTTGAACGTGGCCTGGTCGAGAACGTCCATACAATATTGATCCTCTTCGGACGGGTTTTCGTCCTTTTCAGCGAACTCCTGGGTCTCTAGATTAAAATATTTCGTCATCTCTTGTTGGGTTTTCTCGGTCTCCAGAAACAAATCCTCGTCAAGGTCCGTAGCTGAGCAATAACCCACGGAGGTCTTATTCTCTTTAATCTGACATTTGGGAAGGTAGGTATAGGTGTCAGTAGTTTCTTCCTTAATGCCGCAGAGTGTCCATCCCATTATTGTTCGTTCAGCATAAAATCCGTCATCCTGTTTTATAGATCGGGCGATATCTCCGGTGGGGATGTGTAGTTCCGGTGTATCAAGTCCGATCAGTAGGGTGATGCGGTTTACGTCCAACTGCGGACACCTCAGATCTACATCGTCTCGGTCCAATTGTATGAGGGGGGTGTACTCGGCCGATTGTCGGAACCGCACTCGGAGGTCTGTGTGTACCAAGGCGTTCTTGATGGTTAACTTAACCGTTTCGTAGCCCTTCATCACTCCTTCCATCTGGAGTTGCACCTCCCCGGACTCTACCTCTCTGTTATCGGTGATGGTTTGTATGGGCCGTTTACAAGGTTCATATTCTAGGCCGAGTTGCTCGAGTAAATCCCGGTTGATGATGGTTCCGTCAGACCCGTTATCAAGGAACGCGAGCGTCGTCAGGGATTTGCTGACTCCTTGAATCCTTACGGGGATTACCTTTGCGAAGACCATGTAGCGGCGATTTATAAGATTAATCGTGGCTGAAATATTTGTTACTTGTGGTGTATCGGTGGAGATTTTAAACGGGTTGGTTTCTCTCCGTTGGGTTGTCCGGGTTCCTTTGAAAACGTGGTTCGTTTCTCCTCTTCGCTTGGCTTCGATCCGAAAGGGGAGGGTAGTGAAATCGAAGTTCGCGGGGATGTGGAGGAGCGTGTGATGACGTTGGTCATTACAGACGGCACAGCACGATCTTTGGTCGCAATCGCGAACATAGTGACCTGTTCCAAGACACCGGAAGCATCCTCGGTGTTTCATTATCGCCTCGAAGCGTGGGACGAGTTCGGCGAACTGAAACTTCCTGCAGAATTCCACTTTATGTTTCTCTCCACAGAAGAAACAGAGGAGGGAGTTTGTGATGCCTTCCCTCTCGGGTGCCCAATTTGTAAGGTAACACGCCCATTCCTCGGCGGATGTCGGTTCCTCGTAGTCTTCGTCGTCGGAATCCTCGGCCATGGTGATGGCCATCGTACTCACCGGTGGGGGGCGGAATCTCGGTTTCGGAGGGGGTATCTTACTCCTGGAGTTGCTCTCTATTCCGTCCAACTTGGCGAGACTCTGTTTTGAAAACATCGAGTCATTCATGGCTTCGGAGATATCGTCCAGGAATGCCGACATTTCAAGGAAGCTAGGATCTCGATCTGGATGTCTGCGCCGGAGATCTATGCATTTATAAGCCCACTTACTTTGTAGCCATCCGGGGAACTTCCGGGCGATCTGTTGGAGGTTTAGAATGTTGTTCACCTGGTCCTCCTTATTTAAGGGTTTCAGAGTATAGTAGGCATCCTTCATAGAGTCAGAGAATTCCTGGATGTTCTGTGGGTCCCCTAGTGATCCCGCGTCCTGTATCAGTCTCTCTAGAGTTTTATTAATTATAGTTCCGGTATTTCCGTATCTTTTATCTAGAGTTTTCCATGCGTCATAGTATGCCTCATGAGAACCTCTCTCAAAACATGCAATAATTCTGCGTGGTTTGTCACCCAGGTATTGCGATAAATATACCAATTTCTGTGCGTCGGCTATGTCCGTTGATCCAATCTGCGCAAAGAACCGTTTCTTGAATCTGAGGTAATCGACGGGATCTCCTTCGAAGGTGCGGATCTCCATCTTAGGCATGGCAAGGCGGTTTTCCAACGCCCGGATAATACCGACGTCGTCCGAACTGGAGTGACTCGGAGGGTTATAGTTATTGGCACTCACTCCCATACTCGATGGATCAATGATAGGTGGAGTTTTAATGATGACGCGACTACGGGTTTGTGGTGTGGATGTAAATGGGTTGTTGGATCGGGGAGTGGCATCCCGTTCCGAGTCCCTTTCAGGCTCGTACTTGTGTACACTCGTTGTCGTGGGGTTGGATGGGAAACACGGTTCCTCATTTTTCAGCGTAACTGGTGGGGGATGGAACACCGGTGCTTGTGCCGATAACGTAGACTGTATGGTAGGCGGGATCTCGGGTTTCGGAAGTTTCGCCGCTGTTGGTGTAAATGACTTCTCTAATTCCGGTACCGGGATTGGTTCATATTCCTGATCTATATCCCTTTCCCAGTCCTCGTAGAGTTGAATATCTCGTTCTATAAGTGCGGCTTCATACTCCGCGAGTTTCGCGATATCCGCATTCTTTTTGTGTATGAGAATCGCTTGGGCCTCGGCGTGTTGTTTACGCATTTCAGCTTCCCATTTGCGTTGTTCGATCTCTTGTTGGGCCTCTCGTCCCCATTGTTCAGCTTCCTGTTCATGTTGTTCGGCTTGCCGTTGGGCCTCTTTTCTACGTTGTTCGGCTTCCTGTTCACATTGTTCGGCTTGCCGTTGGGCCTCTTTTCTACGTTGTTCAGCTTCCTGTTCACGTTGTTCGGCTTGCAGTTGGGCCTCTCGTCTATGTTGTTCAGCTTCCTGTTCACGTTGTTCAGCCTGCCGTTTGGCCGCTTGTTCGGCCTCTTGTTTTTGCATTTCGGCGGCTAATACATCTTGCTCGGTTTGCAGTTGAACGTACTCATCTTCCATCCGGGCTTTAAGGGCTAATGCCTTCTGTTCTCGTAGCTGATCTTGGAGTGGCGGCCCCCCTTGAGAACTGCGCGCTGAACCGGATATCTCGCTCCTAGCGCTGGAGCGCTGGTGTCTTGAGGACCCCGTTCTCTTTCGATGAATTGTGGTCCTGGTGTTGGAGGTTCGCACCGATTCTGCGTCTGTTCTTTCAGCTCTCTTGTAGTACTGTTCTTCGTAGCCTCTCACGAGGCTAAGGGTCCTCCGGTGTTGTTTGCGGAATTCGTCTAGGCGTGCAACGTGTTCTTCCAATTTGGGATAATTTACCTGGTCGGTGGCGGGGATGAGTTCTTGGTACGCCTGTATCATTCTCTCATATCTTTGTAAGATACTTCGGATACTCTGAAGCTGAGTTTGTATCTCGTTGAGGGGGGTTTCGACTCCCTTGAGTTGTTTCTCTATACGTTGATACGCTCGAGTGACTCCGCCTTTGAGAGCACCTAGTCGACGAGCCATGTTCTTGATGTTCGGTACCTCGTCGGTTTCCGAGTCTGTGTGGTGATCCATCTCGTCGGTATCGGATACGTTATTTGTCGTCATTGTAGCGCCTCGTCGATGGCTAGATATGCGATATCATAAAACAGTTCCTCGTAGGTATTGTACTCAGCTTGGACCACCCGAACGGTAATCCTGAATCGTCCGACGTTCGTTCCTTATACTTCAACCTCGACGTGCCAGATTCCTGGCTCAACTTGGATTATATCAATGGGTGTGATCGATACTTCCATTCCCTGTTAACAACTCTCCAAATATGTGATCTGCCGACTACGAGTAGGTTAGATCGAGTTTGTTGATTAATTAAACCACGACTTAGTCTTAACTCAAATACCAGAGTTTCCTCGTAGTGGGTGCTGGCAAGCACGTAGAGAGTTTTGAAGGGTATTGTAGGATTCTCAACTTCCACCAGTTGAAGTTGGCCGCGTTTTATTCTCAATTTTGACACCCTGTCAAATTGACCCAATTATTCTCAATTTTGTTGCCGTTATCCCGACACCAGGGGGGAAAAACGCCGATGCTGGAGGCGGGGCTTTACAGACCACGGAGTCCCGGCCAGTCACCGGATATTGATTGTGGAGAAGGAGGAATTTCTTAGATGCAGGATTGCGGTTGAGAAAAAGCTGCATTGGTTGGATATATTCTTTAATGTAGTTAATCTCACTGAACCCTGTTACAATCCTGATTGAGAATAATTTTGGGCTTCCCCAAATCAATATACACCAAATATTCACAATAATTATACACGACAATATAAATCCCTACAGTATATTATTTAATTACCCACTGTTCGCTCAGATTTTAGCCTAACTAATGTTCCCCAGATTTTCCCTCGGTCCTAGTCTTGATGCCGTAGTGTCGGTGTCGGTCGACCCTGTCGCGTGTCCGTTCCACCCCTCCCGAACCCCGAAGGGATCGATCATCGAGAACCAGCATGGCTTGGCTAAGGGTCGGTCCAGTCGGTAGACTCTGTCGCGTATCCGTACCACCCCTCTCAAACCCCGAAGGGATCAGTCATCGAGAACCAGTACGGCTTGGCTAGGAGTCTGTCGTGTCGGTGGACCCGTTCGCGTGTCCGCCCCACCCCTCCCGAACCCCGAAGGGTTCGATCATCGAGAACCAGTACGGCTTGGCTAGGGGTCCGTCGGTTCATCGCAGAAACCCAACCACCTAGGCTTTCCGAGTCCCTTTCAGGCTCGTAGTCGCTTCGGCAGCCGAGAAACTGCTCCGAACAGTTGGTAGGCCAGTAGAGTCCAGTCCTTTGTCTTTCGACCCCGTCACGTGTCCATCCCACCCCTCACGAACCCCGAAGGGAACAATCATCGAGAACCAGTACGGCTTGGCTAAGGGGTCTGTCGTCGGTTCCCGTCGAAAATCCCTGGTACAATCCCGGCAGCCGGCGTTCCGATGTCCTTTTCAGGCTCGTAATAACTGTTGTTGACCAGAGACTGCTAAGGGCAGTCCTCGTCAAACCCTTCCTCTGTAAGTCAGCCGCCCTTTCGCGTGTCCGTCCCACCCCTCGCGAACCCCGAAGGGATCGGTCATCGAGAACCAGTACGGCTTGGCTAAGGGGGCTGTCGTTTCCCGTCGCAAATCCCTGACGCAAGCAGCCGGCGTTCCGATGTCCTTTTCAGGCTCGTAATAACTGCTGTTGGCCAGGGACCACTAAGGGCAGTCCTTGTCCTTTAGGCCTGGCGCGTTACCAAATCCACCTCTACAGGCAGCAGGAAGTTGGCCAGGGCCTAATAGTAATCAGGCTAACCTGAATACTGCTTGAATTTTCCATCCCCCCTTGGCCCTTATAAACATGAAATTAGTCCCGTACCCTGTAAGTCGCCCCAAAGTTCGCCCATAAATCGCCCCCAGTTTATAGAATGTGCCCAAAACCCATGGTCCCGCACCCAATAGTAATATCGGAATAATCATTTTTAATAAATACAAAAAATATTCAACTCGCGTTATGAAAAGTTGAAATACCGCGAACAAGTGGCTCTACCCTATCCGGTACCCGAAGGTAGGAGTGGCTCTACCATATCCGCTACCCGAAGGTAGGGGTGGCTCTACCATATCCGCTGCACGGAGGTAGGAGTGGCTCTACCCTATCCGCAACCCGAAGGTAGGAGTGGCTCTACCCTATCCGCTACCCAAAGGTAGGAGTGGCTCTACCCTATCTACTACCCGAAGGTAGGAGTGGCTCTACCCTATCCGCTACTCGAAGGTAGGAATGGCTCTACCATATCTGCTACCCGAAGGTAGGAGTGGCTCTACCCTATCCGCTACCCAAAGGTAGGAGTGGCTCTACCCTATCTACTACCCGAAGGTAGAAGTGGCTCTACCCTATCCGCTACTCGAAGGTAGGAATGGCTCTACCCTATCCGCTACCCGAAGGTAGGAGTGGCTCTACCCTATCCGCTACCCAAAGGTAGGAGTGGCTCTACCCTATCTACTACCCGAAGGTAGGAGTGGCTCTACCCTATCCGCTACTCGAAGGTAGGAATGGCTCTACCCTATCCGCTACCCGAAGGTAGGAGTGGCTCTACCCTATCCGCTACCCAAAGGTAGGAGTGGCTCTACCCTATCTACTACCCGAAGGTAGGAGTGGCTCTACCCTATCCGCTACTCGAAGGTAGGAATGACTCTACCCTATCCGCTACCCGAAGGTAGGAGTGGCTCTACCCTATCCGCTACCCAAAGGTAGGAGTGGCTCTACCCTATCTACTACCCGAAGGTAGGAGTGGCTCTACCCTATCCGCTACTCGAAGGTAGGAATGGCAAAACCCTATCCGCTACCCGAAGGTAGGAGTGGCTCTACCCTATCCGCTACCCAAAGGTAGGAGTGGCTCTACCCTATCTACTACCCGAAGGTAGGAGTGGCTCTACCCTATCCGCTACTCGAAGGTAGGAATGGCTCTACCCTATCCGCTACCCGAAGGTAGGAATGGCTCTACCCTATCCGCTACCCGAAGGTAGGAGTGGCTCTACCCTATCCGCTACCCAAAGGTAGGAGTGGCTCTACCCTATCTACTACCCGAAGGTAGGAGTGGCTCTACCCTATCCGCTACTCGAAGGTAGGAATGGCTCTACCCTATCCGCTACCCGAAGGTAGGAGTGGCTCTACCCTATCCGCTACCTAAAGGTAGGAGTGGCTCTACCCTATCTACTACCCGAAGGTAGGAGTGGCTCTACCCTATCCGCTACTCGAAGGTAGGAATGGCTCTACCCTATCCGCTACCCGAAGGTAGGAGTGGCTCTACCCTATCCGCTACCTAAAGGTAGGAGTGGCTCTACCCTATCCGCTACTCGAAGGTAGGAATGGCTCTACCCTATCCGCTACCCGAAGGTAGGAGTGGCTCTACCCTATCCGCTACCTAAAGGTAGGAGTGGCTCTACCCTATCCGCTACCTAAAGGTAGGAGTGGCTCTACCAATAGAAGGAAGGCCTGGCGTTTCAACCAACTGAGCTACTCCGCCTTTATTTTCCCATGTGATACTTAATTTTAATCGATTAATTAACTTAATATTGTTACTTTTTTGTTAATTAATTATTTAATAAAAGATGAAAAGAAATTATGTTACAAAATAAATTGAACTCCACTATTTTACTATATATTGCTTCCATAGTTACAGCAATTCCAATTGGTGTACTCTTCAACTCCTGATGCTGCCTTACTCAATGTTAAAGAATTTAATGAAAGGTTGACGAACTATCTTCATACCAAATTTCGTAGCATTTGATTACAATTGAGGGGGGGGGGGTCTCCAACTTGCTAAAAAAAAAAGGCTGTTGTATTAAGTATAATGGTGTACTCTCATTTGATTGATTGATTGATTTTATTTCATTTCAACATAATAAGGAGCGATAGACCCAACACCAACATAATAACAAACACAAGATAGATCGAATTACAATATTTATGGTGTGGATCCGAATTCGTGTGAGCTCCACATAGTAGCTAGTGCCACTAGTTCGTGGGTATCACGCGAATACTCGAAATAGTGTGCTGGACTGCGCCGCGTCTATAAGTAATTTAAAATATAAAATGAGTGAAAATATTTATACATACTGACCCATAAAGTTAAAGGGGGTATCACCCCAAATATATATTTTTTTTATTTTTATAGGTACTGTTCTGATACTCTGCTACAATTATCTGTTATCTTTAACTAAGAAAACTGAGTATGGATACCTTCACAAACCATTTTGTTCGAAAAATATGGGACTTTTTGTGCAAGTCGGTTTTTTCAAAATTTGGAAAGATTTTGAGGATTTTAATGAAAAATATCTCATGTAGAAGGATCTGTAGTACCAACCGGGTTGCAGTTCTCGGTCCAAGAGTTTGGCCCAATGAACCTAGATATGTAGGCTATCTTCTGTGAAAATTTCAATACAAAATTATTGTTTTGAAAAATTTATGAGGGTTTTAGTATGTTCGGGCTAAATTTCGGGCATCATATATTTTGAGATAGACAAAGAGAAGCAGTTATATAATGGATCATAGAACATTCAAATGGACATATTTTACAAAACTAATACTCACGATTGTAGCCTTAAAGCTGCTGAACATTTTGGTATATGTTTGATAAAAATTGAGTGAAAAATAAAGAAGTAGTACGGAATTTAGTGATGATAAATTTCAAAATCAGCAAACTGAGAAAAAGGTTGTTTTATACGGAGAGTCATGAATATAATCAATAAATTATGTTGTAGAAAAGTTATGTTTTGTGGTGGAAAATTATTCAATGGTAAAAACCGATGTCACCACATGAAAGACATTCTATGAAACCACAAAAGTAGAAGAAAAAAAATTTCAAAAATTTTCAGAAAATTTGAAAATTTTGCAGTCGCGGTGATACCCCCCTTAAATCTATAAGACAATTTACTGTACAAATGAGGCACACTCAAAGAATCAACACGAAACAGAAATTGCATAGAAGGCAAATAGAGAAAAAATAATAAAAACTAACACGAAGACCATCGTGAAATTTGGATACCAAATTGTATTCAAAATATATATTCTGTGTATATACTGTATATATATGTACCGTAAATAATTATTGTTGCAACCTAGGAGACGAGAACAATATTAGATTAAAAAATAATAATAATAATAAAAATCGTCTCATTTGACGATCAATTAATTCCTAATCTAAAATTCGAGAAATCCCACAAAAATTATTACACAGTGTTTCTTCAATAGCCGTTACAGTCATATAATACAAAGAAATATATAAATAATCGTTCATTATAATAACTCATACGATAAAAAGTAACAAAAATGTTATTAAAGGTCTATAATAGAATATGAATTAAGATGTAAAATGGCGGCAGACAATGGTATATTTATTAAAATATAAATAAGGGAGTAGAAAAGATGGGGTAGAATTAATAAAAAAGCAAATAATAGTCAAAGGAAGGCTCCAATACTTGGTGAATGTCCTGATGACTGATGAACCATGTGAAAACTGAACACCAGATTGGCCATCAGATGAATAGAAAGCAGCGAAATTGTAGGTTTTGCCATTTCACCAGGGGAAGTAATATGGTTTTATCACGTATCTCTTTCGATCACTGAGGTTAGGTAGGCTGGAAACACCTGGCAAACACAGATTGTCATCAACATCTTATTACTGTAAAATAGTGCCATTACAAAGGTGGTGTCTGGAACTTGATTACCAGGGATAACAATGGTAAGTTTATTCAATTTCAAGATACAAGATACAAGATGCATAAATATTTCACTTTCTAATTAATATAATCTAAACTAATATAATCTTACCTAATTTAATTAATCCCTACTATCTAAAACACGCTCTATATACTTACACATTACATACAATTCCTTACTTTGAAAAATTCCGGTAATCATGAAAAAATAAGATCGGTGTGAAAATAGGGAGTAACACGAAACGGTTTGGAAATGGGACAATGAAGAAGAACGTGTGCCTCTGTCTGCACCGATTGGTTATCGCAGCAGCACACACGGTTCTCTCTCGGCAGCCTTGACCACCTTCCAGTCTCAATTTTCAAATCACACAACGAATAACAGACATGCAGGGATCTGGGAACATATAATATACGCGGTAATAACAAGCCCCCATCATTATTCATCATGTATCAACTCAACATCGAATCATTAAAATTGAACCCGCATTGAACTGGTTGTTGAACTACATTATGTAGCAATGTATGTAGGCCTAGATGTGAGTGTTGACTGCTGCCTTAGATGGCATTGTTAAATATATATTTCAATACATTATGCATTGTCTACACATTATCAGCTTGGGTGTGTTGAAGGCTAGGCCAGTCTTGGGGGTGTGAATGAGCTTAGACAGAGCCAGGCAATTTTTGAGTTTATTAGTGAACCCAAGAGGTGTAATAAGCAAGTGCAGTGATTTTGATAGAGAAGGATACTATGATAATATGGTATGATAATATCAGATCGAGTAATCAAACTTGCTCTCATAAGCATTTTGCCAATCTCCTTACAAGAATTTATAAATCCCATGAAGTCAACCAGAACCTAATTCACTTTTCCCATCACTAATATGTTCAATGTATTCAATTCTGGGGCGATTTTCAAGAGCATGAGCTTATGGTGGAGCCCGATGCAGAACACAAAGACAGCAACTGGGTACCATTCCTAAAACCCTAGTCCGAATTCAAATTATTGAATTATTATTATCAATTCAATTATTGTTGATATAGAAGCGGAAAGTGAAGAAAAATAATGAAGATAAAAATTAACCAAAATATTATTCATGTTAACATTATATTTCAATTAATTCAAACGGAACGTTTCGACGAAATACATTCATCATCATCAGCCAAATAAACAGTGTAAACTAGCAATATATAAAGTACTTTACGAAATAAACATACTGTAAAAAAAGTAATAATTAATTATTTAATGTAGTAAATATGAAACAAAGTTATTATGATCCTAGAATTGTGTAAATAAGACAAAACAACAAGTAGGTCGTCAGTCTGTAACATGCGATAAATACTGAAATGTACAAAATGTAAGCAGTAAGGTGAACCGGTACGTGTGAGAGCAGTAGTGCTGGTGGGCGGGGGGGAGGGGGGGGGGGGGGCGTTTGGGGGGGGGGGGGTCACCTTTAAAATAGAAATAACGGGAAGGACGTGCCTTGGATGTTTAGTGAGGGTTTTTGTCTGCCAATTGTGATGCTTTCTTTAATTAGAAGGTCGTAATTACTTTGTGCCTTGCCTATTATTTTAAAATCATTGTAATTATATTTGTGGTCATACTCTATAGCGTGATCCCGTATTGCAGAGTGTTGTGGGTTGGCCACAGGCTTTCCCGTTCTTGGTGAGACTCCCAGGTGGTCACAGACTCGTGTCTTAAAATGTCGCTCGGTTTTACCGATGTAGACAGCATTACAGCTGGCACACTTGAATTTGTACAAGACAACGGGTCTCATCGCGGCTGGAAATCTGTCCTTGAACGGGAAGTGGGTGCCTAGTCTGATGTGGGGTTTGAAAATTATCTTGAAGTCTATTTGCGGGTAGGCATGAGAAATCAGTTTAAGTTTGTGGTTGATTTGTGATGACATGTAGCCTAAGTAAGGTAGGACTAAGTAGATTGGTTTTTTGGCAACCGAAGGTATTTTGGGACGGGCTGGCCCCCCTAGTCTTGAGGTGACCCTGTGAATGACAGACCAGATAAGTTCACTGGGAAACCCGTTAAGGGACAGAATGTCATGTAGTTTATTTGTTTGAGTTTGAAATTGGCGCCAGTTGGTACAAATGTGAAAAATTCGAAAAATTAACAGTAGCAATGAGGGCAACTTTAAATTTGTCTGAAATAAAGCTATCATAGTGTGTGTATAGACCAGTAAAGGTTGGTTTTCGGTATATGGTTGTGTTCAGAGTTGTATTCTATTCTGTTTTAAACTACGATATCCACCTGGGACAACAATCACCTCTATTATTCATGTCCATTAGCCCTTAATTCCATTTTAATTATTTACTGAAACGGCAATTGTTTCTATTATATATAATAGCCATCATCAGAGCAAAACAGTTAAGCAATGCATAGAAGAAACTAAACACATAAAGAAATATTACACAGTCCAGGTGCATGTACATTAGTAGTGACAATTGATACATTAACATCATTAATTTATTGAATATTGATTCCTAGACAGGTGCCTTGCTTTCCTATTACTAGTGCATTATTGTCTACTAGCGCATTACATAGAATGCAACATTAAGGTATGATTCACGTATCATGCACTCACAGTAATAATAGGATGACATTAAATGTAACAATCTCGTCAATCTTCATTTTCCATCCAACCTCAGCCAGTCAGCATGAGGTCTGATTCAGTAAACAGCCATACCAAAACTATAACCTAACAGAGTTCACATCACATTCAGTGAGATCCGACCTAAAGACAATAGTCGGAAATATTTAGATCGCAGACCAATATGGACGTCTAGATGTCTCAGTTTCGTGTTTCCGGGGAACAGAGTTCCGGAGATGTGTCCTTTATAAATCCCCTAGCGCATACCAATGCCGATATGTCTCTGGATGGCGCTCACTCATTCCATGAGAATTACTACTACTACTACTACTAGGATCGGCATGCTGCTTTGCAGCTGCATTTTTTAGAATGCTGTGCCGGCTTGTCAACAAAATTGCACCGCCACAACTACCTATCACCCATGACATTTGCTAGATCATCCGCATCTTCAAGGCCAGTATCCTTTAAGATGCGTCTCAAGAAAGTCATGGGCTGTCCACCATGCTTATTCACTCCATGAGGCTGCCAAAGTACAAGATTATGCACTGGCTGGTCCTCACGGCGAAAGCAATGTCCTGCAAAGCGGAGGCGATTTTGTTCTAGTGTCAAGCTTGGGGGAACCAATGAGACACCTCCAATGTTATATAGTGTCTGGTTGGAAATGTGTGCATTGTACTTGACACAATGAACCCGGCGTAGTATTCTTGTGAATGTGCCATACAGAGATTTGGTGTCCTCAGCAGTTAGAGCCCAGCATGGACTCCCGTAGAGGAGTACTGGAACTACTGCTGCTCTAAATAATCGGACCTTAAGTTTCCGATTAATTCTCGGTGACTTCCAAATTCTGGATAGCCTATTCAAGGCTGCCCATGCCTTTCCCTTACGTATTCGAAGGTCCTCCCTCACCTGACTTCCGGATCCATGATCCCAGGTAACAGAAGTCGTCCACATGCTCGGGCATACCATCCTTTGAGCTTATGCTCATCCGATCAGAGACTTGCTGAGGACAAACAAAGTTAACTGTCAAAATTTTGGTCTTTCTGGAGTTAATAATAAGATCAACACTAGAAGCAGCATGTTCTAATGAGCTGAGGAGCCGTTGGGCTCCCTCTAATGATTCTGAGAGTACTCCTAAGTCATCAGCAAAGTCTAGATCAGTTAGGTACTTGGCAGGATTTCCTCGACTTCTGGAGCCAGTAGGTGGAGTTATCATCACCCCGTCATCATTATGATGATCTAAGGACATGCGTAGAACATAGTCAACCACAATAATGAACAAGAATGGTGCAAGTATGTCTCCTTGGAGGACGCCCCATAACACTTCAAATGGTTCAGGA